>JBBMJM010144798.1:0-11204 GCA_037832705.1 Centriscus cristatus
CACACACACACACACACACACACACACACACACACACACACACACACACACACACACACACACACACACAGAGTTTGTTACGTCCCTGTATCAAAACACTGACTGATGTGTCAGCATTCTGTAGAACTTCATCAATATATGTGAAATTCCCGGATGTACACGTCTGCTGGTTCACAAGTCAGGGACTCCGTTGCAGGAAGGTGTGTCTCTGCCAGGCTTATGTGAAGCCTTGGGTCTGTTTGTTTTACAAAGGGAAATGAAAGATAATGATGATAAAGGTGTGCATTGTCTAGAACCACGCGTGTCGCAAGATGAGAGACATTTCAATCCAAATGCGAAATGTCAAAGGTGTGTGTGTGAGAGACAGGATGCACACTTTTATTTCGCCCTTGAAAAACAACAACAAAGCAGTTATGGTGCATTTACAGTCCAGCATGTTTTGTTTCACAGAACGACACAAACAGATGTGTCTTTTTTTATCCTCAACTCACAGTAAGGGAATTTTACAAATGACCATCATTTGTTTTGTTCAACTGAAAATGTAACCGGATGAGCCACTTGTGCTGGATGTTACTTGACCTGCAAGGATCAAGTTGCATGTTTTTCCAGTTTGAGGGACCAAACCGCGTTGGGAGGCTACTTGTCCACTGTTGTTTCAGAACTTAAGCACCATGTTCATGCACCGGACATTTTCACTGACCTTTAAGGTCAGGCTATTAATGCGTTATATCACAAGCCTTATGAACAATAATTGCACACATGCAATGTACCGCTGGGAACCTTATTGTAATTTTGAATATGTGGTTGAAAAGCTGATTGTTTAAGTTGAAGATTTTTCTCCAGGTTTGTAGTTGATTCAAGCAAATACAACTGATTATGTTCCATGAAAGTCGCAATGTTCCCTTATAAACTTATAACATCCGTGTCGTAACGTCTGTGTCGTACTTTGATCCTAATGGTTTGTTCACGGGGGGGGGGGGGGGAACAGGTATTTTAAAAAATAAAAATAGTCTCGAGCAAAACTGAGCATGATCATTTCCATGCTCTTTTTATTGTAGAGTAAACACACAGTTGCAGTGCTGAGAAACAAACACTGGCCAACCAACGTGTCTCACCCACAGCTCACACAAAGGGAGTGGGTAGGTGAAAAAAAAGAAAGTCTTACCTCAGCGACGTGTCACAGGCAGAACATCTGGAACTGTAATAGTATTGTTTATTGTTGTACCTCCTGGATGTTCCACTAGACTGCATGTATGAGGTCATACTCGCACCAGACTTATTGTGACAAATTCCTTTCATCATTATGCACCTTATCCTCCCAACCAAGTCTTCAAAAAAGAAAACAAACAACAACTTTATTTCACAGAAGCTTAAGTACTCAAACTAACTCATGTAGGACAGAATGCCAACCTGTCTGCTCATTGTGAGGGAGGTCAGTAATGTGTCTGTACATACAGCTGGAATAATTCACTTTCCTTTTAGTTGGGGAGAAACACAGAAGGGTATTTTGCTGAGTCTGTTTTGAATTTACTGTTCAGCCTCCCAGCCCCGGGCCCATTGTGTCCACGCCCATGACTCACAGCAGCGCTGTCTTCCTGACATTTTTCTCACCTTTCCTGTATGTGCACCCCCACACAGCCTGACTTCCAAACTTTTAAACCAGAACTGTTCCTTTACACTCGTTCCAAACAGCTCAAGTTGAAAGGACAAAAGCCCCAGTGTTGCAGGCTGGGACCACTCACACATTTATCAGCGTTTTATAGAGATAGTGAGCGCCTCGCTGTGGGAACACGGCCTCCCCCATGACAGGATTCATTCAGAGCACATTCTTGTGGTGTTAAGTGAGGAGTCCAGTTCTGTTCCTCCAACCAGAAAGCTGTGGTAGAGCTGCACCGGAGGGGTGGGGGCGCTCCCAGAGGTCAGTTTATGGAGGACTTGCTGTTTCACAGAAAAACAAGACACACCATTGTATCTAAAAAGATTAGAGAAATAGTAATGTGTGAATGCACAACTTCAAGAACACCTGCCCTGCATTGACATCGACAAAAACAACATTTTACACTTCTCATCTCATTTTCTCCAAATGTAATTCTATATCGATGCAACCTGGCATGATGCATCTTTTTTGTCCTTTTCTTTAGATAAAACCATGCAAAAATGTATGTAAACATGTAATAAACAGTATACACGCAGCAAAATAAGGTATATGAACGATGCAGTGTTACTACACTTGCACACGAGTAAAATGGGGATTTTTTTTATACTTCACATGGTTACGTTGCATTCTGATATGATTTTATTGAACCGATGATGTCACATAGTTCAACAAATAAAATTATAATGAAATCATAGTGAACCCAGAGTGAACTCGACTGATACAACTCTTAGGCAATGTCTCCCCCTGCTGGCGGAAATGAGATGTGTTTTGCAGAGGAGTTGCTCGAGCAGCACATAACTTCTGTGCACTAACTCGAAGGTGCGTGTTGCGTCGTTCGCCTGCTGGTTTTTACCGGGGAGGATCAGTACGGGTGTGGCGGCCAAGGTGTGTCCGGTCCTTGACTCATCGCTATTAGACACCCAAACCTCCGCCTAGAGCAGCTCTGTCTGATTTCAATGGGGGCGCAAGTTCAGCAATAGACGACTTTTCTTTCCTCGTTTTCACTGAATATCTCACATCCATCACCTGTCACGTCCACAGCGTGTGTGGCCGGGACAAAGTCGACAGGATTAACACAACTATGGCGAACCTTTTCATTTTCTGCCTTCTGCTGGTAAGTTTCCCTTCGTGTAATTTACCAACATGCAGCATTGAATGTGAAACAACCTTGAGGACTTTACAGTAAACGACTGCAACGAAAACTTTTAAGCGATTGCCTTGTCTGAAACTAATAACACGAACGACTTCCAGCTTCGGTTCCATGTCGAGTCGTGTTTTATCCCGAGAACTCTTCACGTAAACGCACCACAAACGATTCCGGTTGGATACGAGGTCACGAGAGGTATTTTATTTCGACAAACTACCTTTTTGTAGTTTTGTTTCTTACACTTCATACTTTTATCAGGTGTCGAAGCCCCGTATAAGCGCGTTTCCTGTTTGTTTTTTGTTTGTGTTTTAACCAGTCGAGGTTACCAACTGTGACACCGAACCGAACCTCGTATCGGTGAGTGATCCCAGTTTCCAGGTCCTCGGTGACGGAGCCGTCGTGGCTCGAAGACCGGTGAGGGTCGCGCCGACTGGGCGGACATTTTCTGTACTGGTTCAGGACAACCGGGGGCTGCAGAGTAAGATGGAAGTTCACCTTGTTCATAACAGAATACAGAAGAGACAGGTAAGATGACGTGTGAATACCTTCGTATTTTCAAAAATGGAGGTGTGAGCGACAGTGTGCCGTTGCTCATTTTCGGACTTCTTTGAACGCAACAGTACTCAGGCAAAGATCTGTTGAGACGAACCAAGAGAAGGTGGAGTCCTCCACCTTTCAACATCCTGGAGAATGATGCAGGGCCCTTTCCGAGGGACATTGAAGAGGTACAGTCGGTGTTAAATCATATGCATATATATTTATAGCCTGTCAGATTTTATTTGTTGTTATTTGTTATTGCATTACTCGTTTATAATTTACATTATCTGATTCACACCCACACACCTATATCAATATCCTTTATTTTCTTATGGTCCATGTGATGTGTGAATTGACCAAATGCTACATGTTCCTCCCTGCTTCAGATCACACATCTCCAGTCGGTACCATAGTTATTATGTAATGACTATTAGATGATTACAGTCCTGCTGACCCATGAAGTGTTACCTGACAGTTTTACAACAACAACAACATGGGCGTACACGTGATGACCGATAACTGTACTGTTAGTTTGTTTGATGTTGCGCACCTCTGAAGTCATGTGGTTTCTGTTTCAGCTCGTGTCAGATGCATCCGCCAAATATGATGTGTACTATGAAATAAGTGGTCCCGGTTACAATCAGTACCCCGTGGGAGTGTTTGGGTTTGACGGCAACACGGGGATGTTGTCTTTGTTGAAGCCGGTTGATCGTGAGATGTTCCCAAATTTCATCGTGAGTGTTGAAACTCCTCTCTTTTCCACATAAGCTGTGTATTTCATTAGGTTTGGGTGGATTCATTGTATAATAAACATTTGTTTGCAGCTGACAGCCAAAGTTTTCAAAAAAGGCACACGCGAGGAAACAGATCTACCTCTGGACATCCACGTAAACGTAGATGACGTAAACGACAACGCGCCGCAGTTCCAAGGCTCACTGCAGTTCACTGTGGCTGAACACAGCAGCGCAGGTGAGACGAACAGGGCTGCAACTTTCAGAGCTGTGTTCTGGTGACTGACCTTAAACGTGTTCATCCCGCCCCGCAGGTACGGTGGTGGGGCAGGTGAACGCCACAGACAAGGACGACCCTAAAACCGATCACGTCAAGATCAAGTACAGTCTTTTGTCCGAAACGGACAAGTTCGCCGTTGACCCCAAGACAGGTGTCATCACGACAGTGACTAACACCCTGGACAGAGAGGTGCAGCGGAGATGACTCATCTCAGAGGTTCTCCTCATCCCGACATGACGCTCATTCTTGTGCTTGTCCCGTGACCGCGTTAGGTGAAAGACGAGTACTCTGTTGTCGTGGAAATCAAGGATCGGATGGGAGCAGCTGGCGGCCTGGCAACCACGGCCACGGCCACCATAAGTGTGACTGACATCAACGACCACCCGCCAACGTTCACGGAAGCATCGGTACGTTGTTTTTGAAACGGTTGATGCAAAAGGCAGGAAAAAATATGAACGTCACAATGCAAATCCAATGTAAAAAGAACGAGAACAGGTAGAAATTTTCTGCCTTTTTTTTTTTCCCTCTAGTACGATGTCAGTGTGAAGGAGAATGAAAATGAAAAACTGCTGCTGCGAATCCCTGTCCAAGACAAGGACCTGGTGAACACGCCGAATTGGATTTCCAAATTCGTTATCACGAAGGGAAATGAGAAGGGCAATTTCAGAATGGACACCGACGCTGAAACAAACGAAGGGCTCCTGTACGTCTCAAAGGTGAGTCCGATGTCACGTCAACACCCCTCTCGGACACTTTTCTTTACCGTCAGCGGAGGGGGCCGCTCCATTTATCCGTGTGTTTCCAGCCTTTGAATTACGAGGAGACCAAGAAGGTGGACCTGGAGATCCAGGCACGCAACGAGGCTGACCTGAGCGGCACGCAGGCCAAGTGGCTGTCCATCCCCGTCGGCGTAAACGTCGCAGACGACGACGAAGGTCCCGAATTCACAGCGCCCACCGTCCGCTTCACCGTGAAAGAGAATATCCCAAACGGAACGCTGATCGGAAGCTACACGGCTGTGGACCCCGAGACCAAGAGCAGCGAGGGCATCAGGTGAGCATCACGTTGGTCCACGGGCTTCACCGGGTGACGGGCAAAACTGCAGAACAACCCCCCCCCCCCCCCCAAAAAAAAAAGTGTGCTACTTGTCGTAAACACTGGATGGCAGACTTTCACCGCTGAGTGACAATCCCTCGTCTCTGTCCCTCAGGTATTACAAGGTGACAGACCCCGGCTCCTGGATCAGTGTTGACAGAAATACCGGGGAGCTGAGAGTTGCAAACACAATTGACAGAGAGTCACAGTTTTGCAAAAATGGAATCTACAACATCACCATGAAAGCTGTGGATGCAAGTATGTCCCTTTTTTTTCCCCAAAGCTGTTTCAGCACAATAATATCGTCTACGCCTTTCCCCAGTCTGACTGTGCTCATATGTCACATGACCTGACGTCCACAGACAAGCTGAGCCATGGGAGTGTGTGTGTGTGTGTGTGTGATCTACGTGTCATGTGGTGCCTGTTCGTTCCTAACCCCACCCTTGCCAGTATCTGTCTCAACAAACCTCCGTAGCCGGCGCCGACTCTCGTCTCGTGCAAACACCTGTTTACACTAATGTGACGTGTTCAGTCATTTATGATGACTCATGGTTTTCTCATGTGCTTGTTAATACCTGCGACTTACCTCAGGTTTGTCACCCACTGAAACTCCGCGTGACGCCAGCCAAGTGTGTTTTTTTTCCGCTACGTTAATGTAATTGTCGTGTGTGTGTCTCAGGCACCAAGTCAGGAATGGGAACAGTGATCCTCCAGGTGGACGACGTCAACGACAACATACCTAAACTCCCTGCTGGGGAGCAGCTCCTGTGTCACAAGGAAGGAGAATTTGGTTCTGTACTGGTCACAGCTGAAGATTTAGACCAGTCTCCATTTTCAGCGCCCTTCACCTTTAGCCTGCCGAAGGACCACGATGGCAAATGGTCGGTGGCGTCATTTAACGGTAGGTGGTTGTCGTCCTGTGGTAAAAATCGCTCATAGGAGAGTTTAGATGAAGTAATTATTCGGTCATTGCCAACTTGTTCCGGTGGGTGTGGGTCTCGGTTGTGCTGGAATTGATCCCAGCTGTCAACGGGTTGAACTGGACACTGGAGTCATCAGGGGCCACATGACAGCGCCCCCTTCTGGACAGGAGGGGTAGTGCAGGGAATGCACTGATTTCTGGCAAGGACAGACGACCATTCACACCTACAGGGATCAGTTAACCTCAGCATGCTGTTGGAGGCGGGAGGAAGATGGAGTACCTGGAGAGAACCCATGCAGTTAATCTAATACAATCAATACGTGCATTCGACCACATGCACACACATAGACGTTACCAGCGTACTGTGTGTGTGATTACTATCGACAAACAGACACGCTCTAACAGCCAATCTGCAGAGCAAAAGGAACAAAGACAAAAGAAGAAGTCGAGGAAGCCGGCGTTGGACAGTTTGAATGTTAATTAAAGCAGCAGCGATGCGTTCACACGCAGGCGGCGCGGCCCTTTGCCAGCGGCCAAGCGTTGTTGTTTTAGTGACACAGCAAGCAGCAGCGCACAGTGGAAGCGTTTGTGGCTGCTGAACACACGCCGCCGTCAGAAGTGATAGTGATGTGAGTCACAGCACAACTAACAAGGTTTTACAGTCATTCCGCTGTTTTCAGAGTTCCACCAAATGGTCGTTCCCGTCACTTATTAACCGACTGCTGATGCAGACGGAGTTGTGATTATGTAACGCTGGCTGATGCTGCTACAGGACACTGACTGTGCTGACAGAGCTGTGGTTTGTTTTATCTTCTTTCACCGTCTGATTAAATTATCTCTATTTATGACTTTATCGTCTCCCCTCAGACACTACCGCGACGCTGCAGCAGCTCAAATATCTCCCCACGGGGATCCACGAGGTCCAGGTGGATGTCGCTGACCTGCAGGGCCATGGCGAAACCCAGACGGTGAAGGTGCAGCTCTGCCAGTGCAGGAACGGCGCCTGCTTGACCAAACCTCTGTCTGCGTCCTTGGGGCCTCTGGGCTGGCTGACGTTGCTGCTGCCTCTGGCGCTCCTCCTGCTGCTCTGTGAGTCGTTTCCGTCGCCGTTTCTTTGTCGAGAACGCGTCAGGAAAGTCGTGGCCACTTGTGGTTCAAGAGCGATGTGAAGAGGAGTGACGCTGTAGCGCTGCTCGTCTTCTAATCAGCCTTTACTGAAAACGAACACACTTGCTTTGTTCCCGCAGTCCTCCTGCTTGCCTTCTTCTGTGTGACAAAAGGTGATCACATGCAATTAGAGGACACAGGGGACAGCGGCGGGATCCTGCTGAAATCAAACACTGAAGCCCCGGGGGAGGAAGTGGTATGGACATCTCTGTTCTCACATTCAGCGGTGTTCTTCGCCGCCCTCACGGCACCGTTACTTGTGCACCACAGGACTCAAGCCTCATCACTGTCCCCACCACGGACTCCATAACGAAGGGCTCCGTCAAGGGGTCTTTGCTGAACACAGGGTGGTCGGGGGCCAAAGGCGCCGGCACAATCCAAAGCCACGACATCCTTGACAGAGGGATGTACAAGTCCACCACAAACGGCATGCAGGAGTTCTACTCGGGCCAGTACGACAGCCAGTACGGAGGTCATCTGCTGGGGACCTTGAGCAACAGACAGCTCGCCCAGGACACCACCTTTCTCCACAACTGGCAAACAAACGGACGCTATTTACAGCAGGTAATGTGTGTGTGAGAGTGAGTGTGTTTTTGCCGGTGAATTAAATGTGGACACATGCAGCGATTTCATTCCCCTCAGTTGTTATGATCTGTGGGTAACTCTCAGGTGTAATATGATCTTGTTCTCCGGGCTGCGATCGTATCCTCTGTACACTTTCATATTTGAACATCTCGGGGAGAAATATTACTTCTCTAACTTCCACGGCTGCTCGTGTAATATCCGCCTGCCAGTCATTTCCTCCTGCGCCGTATCTTCGCGCCCATGGAATCCTCTCCTGTCCACACTTGTCTTTCAGAAACTGGGCTTTTTCGGAACGGAGGAGGAGGGACGGTACGCCGACGACATCGTCCACTCCTACGGGTTCGAGGGGGTCGGCTCCTCTGCCGGCTCGCTGGGCTGCTGCAGCGACTACGCCAACAGTGAAAACCTGGACTTCCTAAACACGCTGGGACCAAAGTTTAAAACCCTAGCAGGTGTCTCCAAGAAGACATGAACTATGAATGGGAACGGTGTTTACTTTTCATCGCACTGGAAGCGGAGAGATATTGGTTCTGAATTGATGACATGAAATGAAATGTAGAGCAGGTAGCGTCAGTGTGTGCTCGTGTTGTTTACCGTATTTTCTGGACTATAAGCCGCACCTGTATATAAGCCGCATCCGCTCTATTTAAAACAAACAAACAAAAAAAAAGATATACAAGCCGCACCAGGCTATAAGTCGCAGATATCTATGTTGAAAAAATAGATATTTACTGCATGTACAGAATGATTTTGAACTGTAAATGTACATGTACATGTATGTACCTAATCAGATTCTTTCCTAAAGGTGCCTTTTTTTAACACAGCAACTTTGCTGATTACAACGTAACAGAGCCAAGAGAAATTAACCAGTATTTATTTCTCTTTATTTCTCCTGTGTTTGAAATTACAAGTCACTTAAATCATTTTTGCTAAGTTCCATGATGAATGGGTGAGGATTTGAAAGTGGTAGTAATAATTAAAAAATAATAATTCTAATTCTTCTAATTCTAATTCCGATTAGAGCGCCCCTAGCGGTGGAGGAAAAATCCACAGAATAGCCACCTTTGGATAAGCCTCATGGTTCAAACCTTGTGAAAAAAGTAGCGGCTTATAGTCCAGAAATAGGTATGTTTTTTTTTTGCCTTTTGCCTTTTGGTTTAAGTCTCCAGCACTGAAAACGATGCCGACAGTCAACTGTACATACATTGTTTGTTTGTCTCCAGTGGTGTTGCAGGTTCATGTTTGATGCATTGAGGGGTTACGGGGCTTCTGTGCTACAAATTTTGACAACATCAGGTGATTTCCAGGGGTATTTGTAATTATCTGTGTTCATAAGCAAGTGATTTTTTTGCATTTCTTAGGAGTTTTGATACTTTTCCAATTGAAACCCCAGCTGAAATCTGACAGTAACACATTTGCCGTCCATTTCAAATTCATGTTGGAAGCAGAGCTCTCAACGGTTGAATGGGTGTGGCTGTGCCCTCAGTGTCCCCGGGCTTACATGCTCTCTGGAATCCTGTGAAAGTCAGCACAAGGGCGTGAACGCTGAATGGGAGGTACTCCCGACACCGCCTGCAAACTGCTGAATACAAGACCGACCAGATTCTAGAGAGGCCAGGTGGTGCAGAGAGGAAAACTGACACTGCAGCGACACTTGGAGGAACCTCCTTCTGTATAGAGCTGCACCGTTTCAATGCCCATTAAAGAATGTTTATACTGGGTGATTTATAATTTTCTGTCCTACTGGCGAAAAAACATTTGGATTTATGAAGCTTGTAAGCATCAAATTCACTGCCGGAATGCAAGAGAGGCTTTATTTGCAGCTTCCATCCGATGTTACTGTACAGAATGTTTTCTACAAACATTACGTTGTAATTTAATAAAACGGCCCATGTGCACTCTGTGACTGTATTCCATGGAGGTCATGAAACGTGCAGATTGTTCTGCCTCTGTCGGCATGCCGGTTAATGATTTACTGGGTGTGTCGTATTATGTAGTTATGTAACGAAGTGATGGGTGGGATGGGACACCTGCCGCTAACGCCCAGCCCCCCAGCAAACATTAACCCCTGATCCTCAGCAAATGAAGCTGCCGCACATACTTTAGCAACCTGTTGCACCACTGTTCGGCTATATAATCCATATCTTTTCCTCATCTTGAAACATGAAAGTACAAGCAATTGCCTTTTCAGTCAGAAGGAAATTCAACATCCTTTATTTAATTATTAATAACATATTTCAAATAGTGAGAGTCTGTAGATAACAAGCTTAGTTGCATTATGCAGTTACCTCTATGAATAAGTAATGCAGTTTAAAAAATGTATTAAAAACCAAAACGAAATCCCACATAAATGAAGATGCTTATGCAGATCATGGATTATTAATTCATAAATGTTATAGAAAAAAGTATTGATGCACGTAAATAATTTATCAACCATTGTTTGGGAGAGATGCAGATCATGATAAGCGTGATGAATTACAGATACAAAGCTGGAAATATAATTACAGGGGCCAGAAAGGACCATCTGTCATGTGATGGTGGTGATGAGTATTGAAGATGACAGCAGAGAGCTGAAAAAGGAGGGGGAGGTGGAAATTCAATCTTGGAATGGAATCCGGGCTCTCACTATGATCAAACACAAGAATCTTGTTAAAGATACAACAAATATTATCTGCAGAGATAACAATAATACTGACACTAGTATGGGAGGGAGCATGTGAGATGTAAACATCAAAGGTTTTTGTTCAAAATCCCAGTGGGACCAATTAGTAGCCTGAAAAAAGTCACAAAACAATGAAAATCAGTTAACCTATATGTGTGAAGAAGGCATTTTAAGCACAGACACACATTTTCTGTTTTCAAATCAATATACTGCCTTTTTTCTCCTTTTAATTGGAATTCTCTGCAGATTCCAATGATTTCTGCTTGGCTGGATTCATTTGTGACAGATATCTTTGTACAGATGAAGAAGCTAAATTACTGTCTTCTTAAATTATAGAGGCGCAATTCTTCTTCTTCTTCTTCTCCTTTCGGCTTTCCCTCTTCAGGGGTCGCCACAGCGAATCGATGATCTCCATCTTTCC
>JBBMJM010144829.1:0-11201 GCA_037832705.1 Centriscus cristatus
ATGAAAACACACGGGGTGAAACTCATATAATCTGTTTAGGGAGGTGACTCAAACACTGGATCCCAGATATGTGATACTGAGTCGAAAACACTTGAGCCAAATAGCTTGGTACACTCCCATCTTTTTCTTTACAGTTGCTTTCATTGTGTTCAGTATTGTTTGCATTGTAAGGTTGATTTTGAAAAAAAACAAGAACTAAGGGTTTGCATTTTGACCACCTTTGTAAACATTTTGTGAGGCCATGCAAACGTATCACTAGTGTAGTGTTTTTCTACAATATCTACTCCTAACGGCAGTGAAATATGCCATTCTAAGCCAATTTACTGCAGCAGTTCGTATGTAAATCATGACAAATGTGGTAAATACACAAAAATATTTTGATATACCATGAAAACCAATATAATTTTTAATAATACCATGATATACATTTTTGGTCATGACTATTTCCATTCTTTCATATTCATTTTGTTGAAGTCATGATGCTAATGCTGTTGCCTGATGCTGTGAGTAAAGCGTAACCATGGTAACCAAAGTGCAGCTGTACAGAATATTCCTCTCATGTCAATTCCTTTCAGAGAAATCCCTACCACATAAATTAGTACTCTGTTCGCTGCCAAAGTGTTGACATGTGAAAGTTCCTGTATTTTTGGTAACAATATCTAAACCGTTAAGTAAGAGATGTGTGTGTTTGTCCCTCCAGATGTCTGCAAAAACTGTGACCATGTCATCGCCAGACATGAGTATACCTTCTCAGTCGTCGACGAATATCAGGTATCATCACTTCCTATGAGCCTTCATTTCATTAATCAGCACAAAAGATCGTCTTCTGTGTCCACGAATCACGTTTGGTGCTTTCTAGGAGTACACGATGCTCTGCATGCTGTGTGGAAAGGCTGAGGACTCCATCAGTGTGTTGCCAGATGACCCCAGACAGTCTGCTCCTCTCTTCTGAACCTCAACAGAGTACAGCAAACCTGCAGATCACATGACGCCTGTTGGCTTAAAGGTCACAGAAAGTTTTATCCTCACTATTTCCAAGTATTTTATGTATTTTTTGTTGTTGTTACAACTATTGTAAACTGTCAGCAATAAACGAATAATGCTTTTTATACCATTCAGGTCACGCAACTCGACATTGTGCTGTAAATAAATGTATTTTTCTGCAAATGTAGTCGTCACACAGGTTTTTGTATAAAATATAGCTGTTCTAACTGCAGTCTGTGCACTAATTAAACCACTAGAAGCACAAGGTGTGTACAGACAGGGGGTAACGGAGGTCGCTGACCCCTGCTGACCCACAACAACATGGCGCAGAATCAGACAAAAGTCCATCAGAATAGATGGAGAAAAAAAAAAAATGAAATCACAGGCTGTTGGAGACGATGCTATGCACGTGTGTGAGCTACTGCTGTCGGGAAGGGAAGTGCACTGGTTTGGTTTCTAGTTTACATCTGTACGAAGGTGAAAATGCCATTAGAGCGGTTAAATCCCAACCGACCAGCTGTCGGATCACATTCTCACACTCTTACTACGTCACGCATCACCAACTTTTGCCTTCATCATGTAAGAAAAGGAAACACACACGCTTGCTTGTTTACATACTGATGTATTTTCATGATCGGAAGCAGCTTAAAAAAAATACAATGTTTTGGACGACTGTACAAAATGAATAAAAAAAAATGATATTCATGCAGTTTCTTTTTTTTTTACAATACTTACGTGTGTGAGTGCACGTACAGGTTCATTCTAATATGCAGATGCCGTTTGCATGACAAGTACTTTCTAGCAAAGAAAAGCCTACTACACTGGGATTACGCCAACACGAGCAGTTCGTGGTTACATGTGTTTTTACAGGGCTGAGGTTCCGTCTCATCGGTGAATGCTGATGTTGCTGTACTGCTTGTACTGTTTCACTAGTAGTGTTTTTGAGCAAAGACATTGTTAATAAGGAGTGTCTACCATTTTCCTAATGGTAAAATATCGTCTCTTTTACATCCCCTCGTTTTGGTACATGATGTCTTTTTGGTCTCCACCTAGTTCTACGTGGGGTTTTAAAAGGTGAAATGAGAGGTGAGTGGAAGCGACCTCGAGGTTTTCCAGACGTCTCCACCGCCCGTTCTCATCGTCAAGTATTGTAAGATACACGGCCAACAAAACATGAAATAAATAAATAAATACAATTTATCATACATTTTACATTACATACAGTACAGTTCCTTGCGTGAATACTCATATTTACACATGCTATCGGGACTGGATGGTAAAACCAGCGGAATCAGTCATCGACTCGCTTTGCCTGAGCCTTTGCCCTCGCGGACCACGCCTCTGCCCCTGGAGCTGTGGCCCCACGGACCCTGCCCAGCAGACCTGTCTAGCAGGTAAGCATGGCGGGGCGGAGGGGATCCGGAGAAACTGGACGGAGAGTGGCTGCGCCCCAGGAGAGCCCGGCCTTCGCGGAGCTCCTGGCGGGACGGAGAGGAGCTCAGCGAGCGCTGCAGGGAGGAGGAGGAGCTGCAAGGGCGAGGAGGGGGGCTGAAGAGCATCCCTTCACGGTCCTGCATCAGCTGCGTCAAACTGGCCAGGAAGTCGGCGTCACTCGTGCTGCTGGCGCGGACCCTTAACCGCCGGCGTCTGGACAGAGAACAGGACGAGACAGTCACCATGACGACCGACACCGCAGACCTTTCTGTTCTGAGGAGCTGTGACAGAATGCTCGTGTTGTCATCCAACCAGCCAGAATGAAATATATCTTTCATACCTGTTGTCCACACACGGCCGGGTGGGGGGTTTCCCAGGAGGCGGGCGAGGCAGAAACTTGCCGGTCAGTTGTTCGGGTACAAAGGTGGCGCTGACGGGTCGTGGGATCTTACTTCTACTTCCTGATGAGGAGGACAGAGAAGGAGGGTCTTCTCCTCCACAGTCAGACCGGGAGCCCCGCTCCGACGACAGCCGGTCTCTTGGCAAAGCGCTGGGCAGGTTGTCACAGGACAGCGACGGAGAGGGGGAGTGGGTGGGGGAGCCGGGGACCGGACTACTCCACCGGTGGCGCCGCTCCAAGTTCATGCCCGGAGCGTCTAGAGCAGTGTTGGCGTCTCGCACCGGGATCCGGCTCAGTCTCGGGGAGGCGGGCGAGTCTCTGCGCCGGGGCAGAGCTGGGGGCGGAGAGGAGGACACGGTGACGGTGCTCTCCACGGTACCGCCAGCCAGGTCGGCCTGGGGCTGCTGGTTGGGCTCTGAGGAACGATCGGGCAGACCCGAGTCGCTCTCGGGGTCCCTGTCGTTTGTCAGATGAGCTGCGGGACCTTTGACGGGACTCGGCCTCGGAGCCGACTCCAGCTTCTCTTGTCCAGAGAGGTCGTCAGATTTGGCAGACGGGACCTCTGCTGGTGCAGCGTAGCCCTTCTCCTGTAGCGGGGACTGTGGTGTGTAGCTGGAGGACTGACAGAGCACAACCGATTACCGAATGGTGTCTGTTCTTATTGTTACCTCCGCCAAGGAGCTTTGTTTTTACCGCCCATGTCTTTGGCAATGAAAGATTAACTTGTTGTTATAAGAAGGTCCTATTATGAACATATCAACAAATATAATGTATTATTTCTGAATAATAAGTAGACAAAAGGAAATATATGTTGTTGGTCAATGAATCTGTTGATGTAGATAAAATAACGTTATAGGTACAGTAGGTTCATATTTGGTGTCAATTGGGGGTGAAATGAGCTGCTTGGCGGAGGTTTTCTAGTATCTCGAGTTGTATCTTTCCAGCAGCGGGTCACATACCTGGTCCATCTGGGATCTCCCCATGATGACCGCCGGCATTTGCCCCAGCATCCCCGGCAGCCTCCTGTGGCCCAGCAGCCAGGTACCGGGCATGGCCATCGGGGACAGAACGGGGCTGCTGGGCACAGCTGCAGACTGAACATCCTGCTGCTCCGACGAGTGATTCTCAGTCTCGCCAGGGGTCCGTGTCCCTTGCTTGTCCTCGTCTGCGGAGGGCTTGGTGGCTCCGGAGCCGCTGCCCTGCTCCAGCTCCAGCATCACCCACTCCTGGGAGTCTCCCTCTTGGGGGACGGGACTGAGGTTCACGGCTACAAACCCGCTGCTCGCTGCACCTTCCTCCGGGTCGGGGGTAGCCGTGCCGGAGTTTTCTTCGTTGCAGAGCGTCGTCGGCTGCCTGTGCTCCCTCTCCGGAAAGGATTTCTCTCCCATATTGGAAAGGACGGGGCGGTGTTTGCCCAGACTGAAATAAGACCAGCGGTTTTAGTGACTCTGTCACAATAAGACAACAGGGGGGAAAAAAAACAAAACCACTCACTAGGCCTCCAGGAAGCGCTCGATGGTGGGTTTCGGTTCGGGTGCGAGTCTTTTCTCAAATGCCAAACTCTGACTGTGTCTCATCCTCCGGAGCAGAGGAGCAGCTCGTTCCAAGAACATGGTCTCGGAGCGCACACGCCGAGGAGAACTCTGGATGGAGCCGGTGTTGGGACTCTGGTTGCCCTGGTTCTGACTGTGCTCATCCTCACTCACCACCTGGAAAACACAAAAAAAAATTAAAAAAAAAAAAATTTAATAAATAAAATACTAATAAATACTATTAAATACCGTAAATTCCGGACTATAAGCTGCTACTTTTTTCCGTACACTTTAAACACTGCGGCATATTCGCCCCCCCGGGCAGGAAAAACATTTTGCCCAGCAATAGTAAACCAATAAAATGAATGAGTAGTTCACCAATTACATGATTAGTCACAACTTCCGTTGTTGTAACTCAGTCATTTGTATGAACCCTCATCAAGGAAAATACCGGTGCTCGACGAAAAGCACGTGATGCTGCTTTTCAGTTAAAAGTGATCACTCTGGCGGTTGGAGAAGGAAATCGAACTGCTGCCCGTAATCTTGGCATGGGGGGTGGGTGGGGCTTAAAATTCGGTGCAGCTGGTATCGTTACAAAACTGATTTTATTACTAAAAATCAAGCATGCGGCTTTAAATCAGGTGTGCGCTGTCGTCTGGAATTTACGGTAAATGAATCATTTCACGTCACTGGTTCGACGCCGATCGTCCGGACCTTCCTGATCATGGGCGGAGCGTGTTTCTGGTTTTGGTTGCGGTCCATCTCTTCCCAGACGTCTCCCCCAGGCGTGGTCGGGGTGGGGATGGGGGGGCAGTTGTCAGCGTCGCTGAGGCGCTCCCCTTGCAGGACATCCTCCGTGTTCTCCCTCTGCAGCTCGCCCGGCAGCACCGAGGCGTTGGCCATGCTGTGGAGGAGAGGGAAGGTCACTCGGCGGCTCGTTTCCAATTTACAGCCGCTAGTCTCTGAGAATCTCTGACTGTGCAGATTCCTGGTCTAGGAAAAAAAAAAAAAAAAAAAAGCTGGCAGCTTTATATTGATATGCTGAACACATTTCCCCGACAGCGCAGTGGAGCAACGGCTTAACTGCCCCAGTGAGCTGAAAGCAATTAAAACACCCGGCCTCATGTCATCAGTGATAGCGCCTAGCGACAGAAGTACCCCAAGTACGCTGGCGTGAGGCGGGTGAGCTGCTGAGCAGTGGTGGCCGTCGCGTTGATGGTCAGCATGTCCTCCGAGTCGCATTTTTCCCAGTCGTAAGGGTCATTCTGCAGCACGTTGTGGCTTCTCATGGAATGCTCAAACACGGACATCAGCAGCTGTCTCCGAGAAAAGAACAACAACAACACCACACACGTGCGTCAGCATTTGGACAGATAGCGCAGAATGAACGTGTACGTGGAAAAGTATACATGGCCAACCTGATAGTCGGGCTTAGTGTAATAGTCCAAGGTCAAGATATGATCCAGGAACGTACTGAACTCTGAGGGGAGGTGCTTCAGCATGAGCCGATGGTCGTACGTCTCTTTCAGGTTTCCGACTTGTTCCTGCACACAACGTTTGTCTTAGCTGCACATCCTGCAAATTACAACGGTACACTGGGGACATCCAGCATGCTCATACTTTGTCTTTGATTTTCCTCCAGGGCAGCTGACCGACCGTGAATTCAACAAGCATGTAGAAGAGCGACCACAGATCGTCATGGCGACCCATTTCCTTCAGAAACAAAGAGTTAGGGAGTTATTAACAAATTCATAAATAATAAATAAAATCTGAAACCTGAAACCATGTCTCTAGTTCATGCTCACCTTGTTTTTATGAGCATTGATTGAGGCATATCTCACTGTTCCTCTGAAGCCGGCCACAGGACGAGGCTGGAAGAGAAACAAGTATTCATCAGAATGTTCTTGTTTCTATTCACCAGTAGTTCTTGGATGTACATCCAATAAATAGCACATCTTAAACATGTTTCTGATTTGATAATAAAGCAATGACACACACACACACACACACACACACACGATTTGTTGACAGTTAAAAGAAGAAATTATTCATTTTAAAAGAAAAGGTCTTCTATTTCAGGGGAGGTGAGATGGAAAGTGACGGTTCGTACCGGACGGACTTCCTGGCTGGAGTTGGTAAACTGGCGGGCTAAACCAAAGTCGAGCATGTAGCAGCATCTGCAGGTACTTGCAAGTCTTCCCATCGCAAAGTTGGACTGAAGTTGTAAGAACGGAGACACAAACATGTTCAAGTTATGACTGACAGGAGTCGACCCGACACGTGTCAAGCTATTGGTGGTCGTCTTACTGGCTTGATGTCACGGTGCAGGAAGCCGACAGAGTGGATGCTTTCAATGGCCTCCAATATCTGCTTGCCCAGTCTTAAAGTTGTGGAGACCGAGAAGGTTCCACGGGTCATGGTTCTACGCAGGTCTGCCAGATTCCTCCCCTGTGGGCATGTAACAATCACATGACAGGACACGGGGACGTGGTGACGGAATGGGAGTCCAACAAACGGACCAACTCCTACCTGGAGTTCCATCACCACGTAATTGAAGCGATCATTTCGGCCACAGCCGACAAAACGACACACGTGGTCTTTGCCTGTCAAAGAAGCACAGCGGTTACCCCGCAGACATGTAAACACCTAAGTAACCTATGAGTTCCACCCTGATGCATGCATGCACGCACACACACACACCGGAAGAATCAATTTAAGCAGTTGGGTCAAGAAAATAATTTTGATTGTTGTTAATTAAGGAACCACATCAGAATAGCTAATTAGAATGCAACTGGGTCATATGGCTTTGTGTTCCATGTCACATCAAAACAAACATGATCTCCCTCTCACCCTGCAGCTTTTTAAGGACAGCGACTTCCATCTTCAGCACTTGTTTGGGTTGCTGAGCAGACTCCACCTTCAGGGCCACAGTGGCCTGGCTCAGCTGATCCAGGACCTCATAGATCTCCCCAAACCCACCACCTCCAATCTTCCTGGCCTGTGGAAGAGAGTCCATATAGATGGAAATGGGAGGAAGTCACAACGTACTAGTGTTGTTGTGGTCGTGATTTTGTGCCTTACCACTTTCCACCTGTCTCTGACCACATCTGCTCCTGACAGGATGTCTGTGTGCTCTCCAGCCCCACTCATCCTGACAGCTCTCTGCTGGCCTCAACCTGGCATGAGTGGCGGACAACCCTCACTGCAAACACACCGCGTCGAGACCATGAGAGCAGGCTACTTACAGTACTTGTTGATTATGGCTTATTGACCGCTTGCCCATTCAAGCAGCTAATTGTCTCATAGAAGATGCTAACCTTTGCTGGTGGTCCCTAATGGGCATCAAATACCTCAATGCCGGAACAAAAGTCTATCACAGCTGCAATGAGTGGAAATAAGTGGACATACACCATGTGTTCGCGATCCGCCGTTAGAAATAATGAAGCCCCGCTGCTGCAGCGGCACCCGCAGACATGCTAACTAGCACGTAGCACAGCTCCGAACGTTAGCAAACCTCTGACCTCTTACCTCGCCGCGTAGCATCACTGCAGATCCCGGTTCATCTGTGAAAACAGTACGTCTCCATGAGTTTGTTCACAGCAGCCCGGTCATTACACGATTGCCCTTCTTCGAAATTAGACAACGGTGATGGACCATCTCTAACGCTAGCTGCGTTAGCCAGCTCGGCTCCTAGTGGCTGAAGAGACGAGTAGCGGCGGTGACGTCACACCAGTAGAAGCTCGTGATTGAGCCGTAAACCCTGCGTCACTATGGCAATAAAACCCCAATGCTAAGTGTGATTGGGTTAAAAAGAAAACCCACGGGTTACAGTAGGTGTCATACCATTTGTGAATTCGATCGAGACTATTTATATTTATATTTACATATTGTCCTGTCACACATTTACGGCGCTGAACTGCCCGCATAAGTATGATTGTTAGTTACATTTACTGCTGCAATTTATAAATTCATCAGATACCTTTCTTTACGATACTGTCCGAATAAAATCTTGACTAAATAACAAATCTCACGGACACGAGAAAAAAAATAAATGATCAAAGCTCCTTATAGAATCTTCACATAACTGACCCTAACAACCAGCTTTCATGGGTAAAACAAGTTGATTCCATTTTAAAATAATGAATAAAACACAAGTTGACCCACCATTGCGTCTTTACCTTTCGGGTCAACCATGACAACAAAACAAACGCACACGGATGTGGCAGTGGGCGTGGCCAAAGTATCAGCCTGGAAAAACAGGATACAGTTGTTTTGGGGTGAGGCGATGCGTTCGAGGGGTCAACGCAACGCAACGCTCTGCGTGTTTGCGCAACTCAGCCTCGTATGGCGTAACGGTCTGGATGAACGTCGACACAGCAAGTTACCCGTCGGCGCAGGGCTTTTTAAAAAAGTATTTTATTCTGCGTAACACGGAAATCTGCGGAAATACCAGCGCACGCCGCTGCACGGCGGACTTTTTCCACACTGCCGCGGAGAAAGTTTGCGTGGACATGTTTTCCTGGAAGTGCTCCGTTTCGCAGATCCAAAGTGCAACCTCGCAACCGCCGTGTACGTGAGGCTTTCAAGTGTCTCCGGACGTTCCAGCAGCGTTCCGCGGAGCTGCAGACGAGCCGATCGCCATATTGTGGCTGAGTTTGTGAGTCAAAGGGAAAGTTGTCAAGAGTTGTGCCGTTCGTTGCGCACAGCCTCTTCATGGATCCGCGTGCCGTCGACTGTCGCAGCCACAGTGAGTTCATGGAGCTGGAGCCCCGTGCACCGTTTCTGAGGTTAGACTCTGTTCCACTCCACCTGACTGAACAGCACCAACTGTTGCAGATTTTTTTCCTTTGAACAAACATCACTGGGTGGTTGCACGATCACCTTCGTTTCCTGTATTTCTTGTTGTGCCAAATGGCAGCTGCTGCTCTCAGCTGCTGGCTGACACACCGACACTTCACCTAATAACACCCTTTCTGCTCAGCTATCTGAATCAGATCCCTTCTACGTTGAGATCTGTTCCAACAGGCACCAGCGCTTGTGTAGGCCACTGTTTCCTGCTGTTTGCTTCAGAGAGAAATAGCTTTTACCTCTTTTTTTCTCTTCTTTCACAAGGTCCGGCGAGAAGAGAATGGACGTCAGACTTGAGATCTGATTCTGCAGAGGAGGGCTGCATGCACCCCACCCAGCACTTTCCTTTGGGATTTATATTTCCTCCCTCATACCTCTGTATACAAGCACACGGAGGACATTGCCTTGCTCACAGACTGAGACTTTGAGATTTGAAAACCTTTGCAATGAGTCTTCCTCCTCAAGTCAGCGCTGACAAGAGCGGGAAGCATCGGGCTGCAGCCATGAAAGAGCCCGTGCAGCAGCATTCAGGGGAGGTTTATTATGGTATGGGACCTCCAGCTTTAGAGTCAAGCCACGGGGACTCTGCCAGCGGCTCAGCTGTTTATAACCCAGAGAAAGGGCCCCCGAGTTTACCGCACTATCAACAGGCTGCTCCTGTGAAGTGGATGCACCAGGAGTCCGTGCAGGCCCCCGGCTGGTCTCAGGAGGCTCCTGCGCCAGCATGGGGGCAGAACTTTGGCCACTTCATGGGAGGAGTGAACGCCCGGGGTCAGATGGCGTTCCATAAAGGAGTCCATGAAGGTGTGACTTTGCCCATGGGGGGAGAAACCCAACTGCAGCGACCTGTGGAGGTTTACAGAGACTCTCAGGGAAGGGGGCTTGAGTGGGAGCAGCGCACGGTGGCTGCGATGCACCAGGCTCAGCTGCAGGCGTATCAGCACGGCCACAAAGGTGTGGAGCTCCAGGGTCAGTCCCATGTGCCGTCTGCGCAGGGGTCCATGCTCCAGCCCTTCCAGACAACGTTTAGGCCCAACAAGCAGCAGTTTTCATCAGGTTATTACTCTGTTTTTCCAGGCAACAAAGGAATGCAGAGCCTGGCGTACGGCGAGCAGCCGAAAACGCAGCAACAGCTGCTACATCAGATGCAGCAGCAGCAACAGCAAATGCACCATCAGCAGCAGCAGCAGCAGCAGCAGCTGCACCCACAGCATCAACTTCAGCTCCAACAGCAGCAGCAGCAGCATCTGCAGCAACAGCAGCACCAAATGCAACAGCATCAGATGCAGCAGCAACAGCAAATGCAGCAGCAGCAGCAGCAGCAGTATCACCAGCAGCAGTTACAAATACACAAGATGCAGCAGCAACAGCTGGAGCAGCAGAATGTGCCGCGACAAGAAACAGTGCAACTGCAGGCGCAGGCCAACCAGCACCAGACCCCGAACTTTGTCTCCTACCAGCCCGAGCCCCGTCCGCCTGACGCCGGCGCTCAAAAGGACGACGTCCAGCCGGTAAGAGGGCAGCAGGGAGCCGAGGCTCCCAATCAAGACGCCTCAGCCGGACGTGATGAGAAAGTTGCCACCGATCCCGCCGGCGCCTCGGACGCGCTGCTGGCCGCACCCCGCCGCTCCCGCCGCCTGTCCAGAGACGGACAGTCCCCGCTGGCCCCCCCGCCTGGAAGCATGTGGCCTCAGGCTCCGCTGGCCCAGAACGGGGACGGCCAGGGGTCCACGGGAGGGGTCATCCAGAGCACCTGCCGGAGGAGGAGGGCGTCCAAGGAGATCAACTTGGAGACTCTGGCTCAGAAAGCGTCAGAAATGCCCTCGTTGCCCGATTCCTCGATTCCTGCAAAGAAAACCAAGGTGGAATGACCCTTTCATTTTGTTTGTGTGACATGTCAACGGTGTTGAAACGCTTCAGGCCGGCGTGTGTGTGGTTGTGACGGGCAGCTTCATCTGCGCTGCAAAGAGGAAGATGTCTAGTTTCTGTGCAGAAGTCACTTT
>JBBMJM010144840.1:0-11201 GCA_037832705.1 Centriscus cristatus
TGTGTGTGTGTGTGTGTGTGTGTGTGTGTGTGTGTGTGTGTGTGTGTGTGTGTGTGTGTGTGTGTGTGTGTGACGAAGGGTACATCATTTTCGATGACCCTCACTGTTGAAGAGAGAAAATGCTGATTCATCCTCCTACTTTTCACACATCACTGGCGTTATATTAAACATCTTGTTTGCTCATTAACACGTGAATTATTAGAACCTGTTCCTCCCTTTGTCAAAGGATGGCTGGTTGCCATAGCAACATGTGAATTATCATAGATGTGGTGGAAGTTCTAACAATAAGTCTTCATCCTATAACTTTATCGTCTTTCTGTACCTTGTTGTTGGACGTTGACCGATCATGTGGTTACGGTTCTCCAAATGTTTTGGAAACAGGAACTGCTTAATTTATTTCATTACGGTAATCACATTTTCTCTGTTGATGGAAGCTGGTGAGTCATTGCTGTAATGACAGAATCTTGGCTGTCAAGTGCAACCTCTCAGCTTTCAGGAACTGATTGACATTTAGTGAAATTGCAGTTCTCCAAAGTATTCTAGCTGGATGTATTGGTAGCACTTGTGCGTGGGTTAAAGGGTCAAACATTCCTCAGAGGATGTACCTCAGTCATGTGGCTGCTTGTCGAGAAGAGACTTCAGTAAACCTGAGGGTTGGTGTGGAGCACGAGGATCTGAATGTTGTCTCCCGGGGGTCAATACATGTAAATCACAGAGAAAATGAAGCACTGAAACCATAAGAGTCAGATAAATGTCAGATGACGACTGGGGTGGATGATGTTCCCACAGAGGACGTAGGTGGAATTTCTCATCACATGGGCTCAGAACAATGATGCGGCGCAGTATCATCTCCAGCCGTTGGAACACCTCATTTGCTCATGTGTCATGTGATCAGTTTGTCCCCCATGGCGATGTCGGTGATTGGTGAGAGAAAGTCAGATGCCGACCCCACAGGGCTGGAACACACGGGGGCAGAGGGGGGTGGGGGCGCGGAGAACAACACCAACACAGGAGAGGACATCCAATCCTCTGTCCGGGCAATCTTCTAAGAGCCTGAGCAGACCTCCTGTACTGGACAAAGAAGGGGTGGACGACAGGGGAGGACAGTGGAGAAGAGGGGGAGGAAGGAGGGAGAGAACTCAAACACCTCACCCACTGACACAGGATCATATATAACGTAACATTTAACTCTGACACCCATGCTATGGCTGCCGATACTTTCATACTTTTACAGTAATTACACTTCACGTCCAAGTTGCTGTCATTACGGTAATGACTTGCCAGCTTCCAGCAAGAGAGCAAATAGGATTACCGTAACGACAGCACATGGCTGTTCTTGACTTTCAGGACCCGATGGACCTATTCTGACATCGGAAATAGCCACGTACTAATGGTACTCCAAAGTATGCAAAGTATGCAACGTATGCTACATCAACATGATGCACCAGGAAACCATCGGTACTTTCATATATCCTTCATCCATGTCGTCATCCATGTCTGCCCATATGTCGTCCATCTTCTGTCCATCCATCATCCATCCATCCTTCCATGTGGACTTTCTTCACTGATTTCTGATTCAAGCCTTTGGCAGTTTCATTTATTTACTCTTTTTAAATGTTTACAGTGTCACCTTAGAGTCAGAGTAGAAGCTACTAGTAGAGCCACTACTGTGTTTGTGTCCCATTTTTCCAGCTGCTGCTGAAACGGACGCTGTGTGACAGCAGACGTCCGCTCTGAAAAAAGTGGCAGCAGGATGAGACTTTCTGAGGATGTTACATTTCTACTAAATCTACAGAACATTCCAGATGGCTGATGATTAGCCTGCAGACATTTGGACTTTGGGGGCCAGAGGCTCAGGAGGTGGCAGAATCTGTAGACGTGTTCCACCCGTTTCCGTCCCAAAATTGGATTCAAACTCCTGCTGTACACCTTCAAGGTCATCCATAACCTCGCACCTCCATATCTGTCCGACCTTCTCCACATCTCCACTCCATCCCCCTCCCTCAGATCCTCCTCCTCCATCCACCTCCCTTTACCATGGGGAGCCGGGCCTTCAGCCGGTCTGGCCACGGACCCCCGCAATCTGACCACCCTGTCCCTCTTCAAATCCAAACTCTAAACCCACCTGTTCAGAATTGCCTACCTAGTTTAACTTCTAAAATGATACTTCCTGCTCACTCACCTGTTCATTTAGCTTTTATCACGTTTTCTTGAGCAGCAGCGAGTGTTTTCAGCCGAGTCCATAGTGCAGAATGGAAACAGATAAAATCTAGAACCTTCTTTAGAAACGTGTATGTGACAGAATGTGTCCTGTGGAGGAGTGATGTGACTTTGACCATATTTGGTGTGAACTCTCATTAGGATGAGTTTAAAAATAGAAGAATTGGACTCTGATGACATCATCAATCAAAGATTATAGAGGCGACTCTTCATTCATCATGCCAGAGTTGTCTTGGCCAGAGGAGGAGGAGGAGGAAGTGGAGGAAGAGGAGGACGAGGAAGTGGTGGAGGAGGAGAGGAGGAGTAAAGATGGAGGCTTTCCGTCTTTACTGAACTAGAGGGTATAACCTCTCGCTGCAGGAGTGATGGGGTTCAGTGTGTAAACACACACACACACACACACACAAACACAGACATACACAGACCCTGTTAGCCCTTTTCCTTGTATCATTAATGTCGTTAACTGTGTTGATCTTCAGCAGGGTGACGACCTCTGAAGATCTCAGATGGAGGTCGTCACTCACTGAACACACATGATTGATTCTCCTCCAGCGATAAAGAAGCTACTGTACATACTACACCCCCAACAGGGAAAGTCAGATACTGCAGATATTGTACACAGTTTAAACTTCATATTTTTAATCTATATATTTTTATTCATTTCATAGTTCATTTATTTTTATTTCTATATTCTTATTTGACATTCATCCCATTGCAGCACTCACTCTGCCACGACTGTCATTCCAAATCATTCTTCTGCAGGGGCTGTCTATGGACCCCAGTGACTGGGACACGCTGCTTCCAGAGGCCAAAACAACTGAATGGCGAGTGTGGAGAGATTCACTTCAAGATTTGCAGCAACTGCACATTACGCACCCCTACATCCAAACCTCTCTCTTCAAAGCAGGACACACAGGGCTGTGTGTGTCTTCGGATGCGTCCACCAAAGCCATCAGAGCCTCAGATTGATGGATGGAGATGGGGGCAGATGCATGTGGGTTTCGTTTTGGGGAAGGCAAAGTTCTGCTTTGCCTCTGTCTGAGCCTGCCTGGAATTACATGGGGCGGTTTTGGCAGTGGAGATGCGTATCCTTGACAAAATAGATCCAGGGACAGATCATGTCAAGTCCATTGTGACAGCAAAGTCGTTGTGGGGTACATACTGTATAAGATGAGACGAAACACTTCTATGTGTATGTGCATAACCGGATTCAGCGCATCCGCCAGTCAACAAAACCACAACAGTGGTTCTAGACACCCACCCAACACAATCCCGCAGACCTTGCCTTAGGGCCAGTGCAAGCTTCTCGTGTGGCCCTAAGTCAATTATAAAGAAGTAATAAGTTAACAATTTATAAAGAAGCTTTAACGTCTTAAATCTCCATGGGATTAAGGGCGTTTTGTTTCGACCAATCAGCACCCTGATTTCCCCATGTTTCATTTCAAGATTAAACTTGTATTTCCAGATCGAAAGAAACTTTATTCATGTCCAAGAGAAATCCACAGTTTGATCAGAGAGAAACTTAAGCCACAAATTCACCAGAAAACACCTGAAACGTTCTTCTTCACAGCCAAAAACAGTTTCTGTTTGAAGGCAGGTGGAGTCTGCATGGATGTGAAGCAGACATGTTTTTCAGTGTTACAGCGCCATCCTGTGGACGGAGGATCTTGATAGGTTTTCATTTGTACCGACAATCGTAGTGTTTTATGGAGGACACACATTTAGTGTGAAACAGACTTGAAACAGATTTTACATGAAGCAGGTTTGTGGGGCTGCAGTAACAGCTGACAGTGACTGACATTGTACATCAGCGAGGATAGAGGTGTGATAACAAAGATGATCCTCACATACAGCAACGATAAACCCTAGTTTACCCCTAAACCCGATGAGGGTACTCACAGGAGAGACAGGGCCCCGACAGGCCGGCCAGTGCTAAAGAGGTCCCGCTCAGAGAGGTTGAGGAGTAGTTTCCCAGCAGGCCTGCAGGAGATCAGGAGATGCCCTGAAAACAAGACTCACTTCTTTCTGCTGAAAATTCACATGTGCCCCCCGCAGTAATGCCGACATACCAAAATGCTGATATCTCATGATTTTGTCTGTTTGCAGTGAACATGTCAAACCCTTGTCCTCGGAGGTCTGAGCCCTCCAGCACACTGTGGTACACTGTCAATTGTACAAGCGGGAACATTGAAATACAGACGACATTTACATTGCTATATTTACAACAATGTAATGACACATTTGTCTCCAGTGATACAACAAATTACAGTTGTTTATTTCGTAAATAAATCATATATCAGCAATTTTTTTCGGTTTGCTTTCCATGAGGTAAAACGTTGTTTTCTTCCTCAGCAGCCAACTCCTGCTCAGTGTCAGCTACCTGGTCGCTCAGAGTCTCAGAGTTTCTCTCCTCCTCCTGTTTCATTAAGCGAGCGAACAGAGGCCGGACTCGCTCCCTGTCCGCCCAGTAAACCCTCGGAGGTCCTTCCCGTGGTACCGGCTTGGGATCCACCCACGGCTCCCTTTGTTTTCGCCTTTTTGGCTTTTTCTTGGTTTTAGGAGGCTCGGGCTTTAGCTTGTCTTTTGGTTTTTTTGTGGGACTAGCAGGGAGACCAGCCACCTCAGTTAAAAACACCCGCTTGATATTCCCTATCTGCACCACCGGCACCGGTTGTTGCAGGGCTTTTTCTACACCCAGCCTCCCTCTGGCCGTCCCCTCGGAGACCTTGGAGCCCTTCTTCGGGTTAATGTCTGGGAGAACTTTATAATGTGACCCCCGGATGGAGCGTCTGTCCGGAATCATCCTCCCAGCAGGTCGAACTGTGCTTGGCACATGGACATTCTGCGGCCTTCTCTTTGGTGGCGAAGGTGGAAGCCCCGGCCGTTGTGTTTGTGACATCTTTCTCGCATTATCTGATGCTGCTGATTTTGATGCTCCTCCTGGTGACGACAATGCTGCTGACGATGCGCCTCTCTGGGCCTGAACCCCTTTGAATAATCTCCGGTTCATCTGGGAAGTCTTCCTGCTGGTTTCAGGGGGAGGTGGCTTGGGAATCATGGGAGGTGATGGTGCAGATGAATCCTGTGATAATTCCTCCAAAAAGTCCTCCATCATGTCTCTAATCATGGAGTATGTGACTTCTTCAGGTGCGACACTTCTTTTGCCATCATCTTCCAGAACCTTCAACTCTGCAAATGACACAGTTACGTTACTATCCTCCACATTCGTACCCAATCTGTACGTCTGTTGACGTGTACTTTATAAGTGGTGTCACAATATTTAACCTCCATTGTTCTACGCCATCATATGCCGTACCCTAACCCCACGCCATACCCTCATCCGTAACCTACGGCGTACTCTATGTACCCTAGGCCTCACCCTACGCCGTACCCTATGCTGTGCCTCCTACGTACCCTTCGTACCCTACATCATCTCCTATGCCACACCCGACACTATGGCATAGGCAACGCGTCCGCCATAAGTACGCCATTGATTTGATGCAGAAGCATGAATTGGGCTTAACTAATGTCGACTTTGATTTGTTTGCTCATCATCTCCCATACGGACGGGACGATGGAGTCGATCTCCAACGGAGCCCTGGACGAGTCACCACTTTAACACAGGGCTAACATGGAAAGATACACGATCCCATCTACCATCCGTTCCGCGGAGCCAGTTCGCCAGACATGCTTTTAGAGGTGGGAGGAAGTTGGAGTACCCGTAGAGAACCCATGCAGACACGGAACAGCAAGCAAACTCCACACAGAAAGCCAGGAACCTTCCTGCTGTGAGGCGACAGCGCTAACCAGTGTCAACGGCATGATTAGTTGATTTGAGTAAAAGAGAATATTGATATGAGAGAAAGAGGAAATCCAAAGGAGCTCAAACACCACAAACCACAAACACTTTGGACTCGGAGCCTCCGGTATGTAACCTGCCAATGGGCACCTACAGATGGGCCCACAGTTGGAAGTTGAAACTCAAACAAATGAATGCAATCATTACACTTGTCAAATGTGGAACTCAGATTTTTGTAATTTCCTGAGGGAGGGATGAATACAGGACGATCTAAATAGGAACTCACCCAGAATTTCTTCAAACTTATAGATCGTAACGATGGGTTCAGCCGTTAAGTTGTGACTGAACTCCTGCAGATCTGCTAAGTATTGTTTCTTGAATTGCCAGAGGTCATCGGGCTGGTTGATGACGGCGGCCCGGATCAGACACTCCATCAAACACTGCAGGTTGTCTTTGGACAGCTGCTTGATGTCCATTGTTCAACATGTTCTGTTAAATCAAGTCACAGCTGCTGTGGCCCGACAGGAGCTTTTAAATAGAAGTCAGACGTTTAGTGACGGCCTTGATGACATCACAAGGAGCGCCTTCATGCATTCACCTGATGACGTCACAAGTGTGTCTCATTGCGATGTTCTGCTGTATGGTGTGATACAGTTCAGCCGGTTGATTTAAACAAACGAGTGTCCTGATCATGCTTGTGGCTTCAGTTCAGTCCTGATGAGGTCACGTTCTGCGTCGTTTGTGTGTCACATTTGAAACTAGTACTGGGTGATGATACTTTCAGTATTTTTTGTCATTACACTTAAAAGAGTAAAAGATTAAAAATATTTTTCAGTTTTCAGTTTTAATGTTTGACAACCAATGTTTTTGAAACGTTTTTAAAAAGAATATTTGTTTAAATATGAAATTGCATGAATTGTATCTCGTGTATTGTATTCAGACGATTCTGAGAACGTGTTATTGTTAAATACAGTGAAGTGAAAAACACCTGATCTAAGAAAACGTGACATCCTGAAATCAATGTGCTGTGTGTTAGACTGGTGGAAAATACAACAAACAAACACCATTATTGTGAGTAATATCACAATATCCTAATGTAGTTTGGGTAAATTAATGACGCATTTGTGTGAGCTTCTGTCATTTCCTTGTGTGAGATGGAAAAACAAGATCCGGTTTAAATTGTCTGAGTGAAGCTTCCACGTGACTGATTGCAGGTGTATTGATCTTTGTTACAGTCATCGATACCAGATGTCCCTGGCCCTTACCTGTTTCATCCTCGTGGCACTGGGTCTTTCTTCTGCTGGAGACTCACAGCAGCAGCAGCAGCAGCAGAAGAAGCAGTGACCGGTGCTGTGGTGACCGAGTGAATGACCCCGCAGCACAAACACAAACTGCTCGTTTTTGCAAGTTTGCAAATGTCTGAGAAATCTGGGAAGGTTTTAGTGACCTCTCTCTCACTCACTAGCTATCCGTGCGTGTGCGCGTGGGTGTGCTGTGAACATCTTCAGGTGTCTCTCCTCAGTGGACCCTCCATCATGTTCCTCACAGGCCCTCGTTCAACGTCCCCCCCTCCCACTGGTCTCACCATGTGACCTGAGCCCAGGACCGGGGAGGACCGAGGAGGTTCGTCCTCCCGTGCGTCAGATGGTTGCGTCCACCTGTGGCTAAAATCCGCCGAAGGCTGCGTCCCTCCTCCTTCTGCACCCGGACACCGGCGGACATGAGCTTCTCCGACCGCTACTCGTCCTCGTCCTACCGGAGGATCTTCGGGGACTCTCCCCGGTTCCCCGGCTCCTCCTCATCCCGGCTGAGCGCCGGCTCCCCCCGGAGCTCCCCGGCGGCGCTCCGGACCGTGGCTGTCCGCTCCAGCGTCTCCTCCCTGGGACTCTACCGGCGCAGCGGCCGCTCGCCCTTCTCCCTCGTGTCCGGTACCGACTCGGTGGACCTGAGCCAGACGTCCGTGGTGAACAACGAGCTGAAGGTGATCAGGACCAACGAGAAGGAGCAGCTGCAGGTGGGTGATGTCGACAGATGTGTCCTTCTGGAGGTGTTTGTCTGAGGAGGAACAAACATCTTCTGCTTTCACAGAAATCAAAGCAAATGACGACAAAGTCTGAGTTTATCGGTTTCCTCATTCCAGGATGAACCTGCTGAACCTTCCTTCTTTCCTCCGACTGTCTTGATCTTTTGGCACCTGTCAGACTCAGATCAGGACGAAACAGCCCTTTTTCATGACTAGTGACATTGAAAGAACCATTTGGGAATCGTTCTTTGAAGCCTTTAATGGACATCAAACAAGTCTTTAATTGTGTCGAGCCAAATGATGCATCATATATCTACTGGGTGGGCCATCTGGGTGTAAACGACAAACTGAATCAAAGCTGCAGGGTGACAGTGAACAGAATCATTGCATCACTTTCTCTTCACGCACTTTACATTTGTTTCAAAGTGACATCAGTGACATGCAACACAAATGTTTTAGTGCGCTGAATCAGTAGAATCTGTTCATTCAAAAGATTCATTCAGTCGTTTACTGTTTCAGTCCGATAATCATTCTCTATTGTTTTTTGATATTGTTTTACCTTGAAATGTGATGAACTATGTTTATTAGTGTTAGTATTAGTGTTTTATTAGTGTTAACATCCAGTTTTGCTTTCAGTGAGGGATTTGTATCAGTTGAGTTGTTCGCAGGGAACAAACAAATCCAGTTCACCTGCTGCAGTTGAACTATGGAATAAACATATCTTTTCTGTCTGTGATTCAGTGCAGTTCGGTGACCAAAAGTGAGACATTTCTTTTGTTCCGACTCCCAATTTGAAACACTGAAGGGGGTCCGAATGGAAAATAAGACATTCCCAATTTCACTGCCCCCTAGTGGTGACGATAGGGCCCTAGTGGTCATACTGTATTATCACAGCTCCTCTCCTGTGGAGCAGAAGCAGTCTGAAACTCTGTCTGATTAAGAACGTCCTGTTGCTCAGGGTCTCAACGATCGCTTCGCCATGTTCATCGATAAAGTCCGTCATCTGGAGCAGCAGAATAAAGTTCTGGAGACGGAGCTGGTGACGCTACGTCAGCGGCAGAGTGAGCCATCACGGGTCGCTCAACTCTACCAGCAAGAGATGAGGGACCTGAGGTCGGAGCTAGAGGAGCTGAACCGAGAAAAGAACCGCATCCTGATCGAGAGGAACAACATGGAGGATGAGCTGCAGGTAGACGAACCACGACCACATACCATCACCATCTGCTTCGGACAAACGTTCATGGTCCTCTGTTATGTGGTGGTGTCCGTTTCATCAGGGTCACAAGAACTTTATCCTGATGTTCTTGTCCTGTCATTTCTCCTTACCTGCACTGTCACCATCTCTTGTGTCCTCCAAACTTTAGAAGCTCAGTGCAAAGTTTGAAGAGGAGGTGAGGGTGCGGGAGGAGACCGAGCAGACTCTGAGGTCCTTCAGGAAGGACGTGGACGAGGCAGCAGCCGTTCGCCTGGACCTGGAGCGTCGGCTGGAGTCTCTGATGGATGAGATCTCCTTCCTGAAGAAAGTACATGACGAGGAAATCCAGGAGATGACCAGCATGATGGAGGCCCAGCAGGTCTCCGTGGAGCTGGAACTCGCCAAGCCGGACCTGACTTCCGCTCTGAAGGAGATCCGCAGCCAGTACGAGTCGGTGGCCTCCAAGAACCTTCAGTCGGCCGAGGAGTGGTACAAGAGCAAGTTCTCCAGCCTGAGTGAGCAGGTCACCAGGAGCAGCGAGGCGGCCCGTGCTGGCCGTGAGGAGATCAACGAGTACAGGAGGCAGCTGCAGGGGAAGACCATCGAGATCGAGACGCTGAAGGGTGCCAACGAGTCCTTGGAGCGACAGATTGCTGAGGTGGAGGACGCACACACCGCCGAGGTCACCGCCATGCAGGTAGGACAGGAGAAGAAACTGATCGGACGAGCATCCAGATCATCTAAAACTTTATTGATCTGTTTTTTCATGTCAGTGACACACGGTCGCTTGATGACAAGAATCCGGTTCATTGTCCAAGTTTTTATGAATATTTATGGATACTTCTTGTTATAAGTCTTTGTTTAAACACTTCCCATGCATGGAACACATGATAGCATATGTTGGAGTACCGTAATTACATGACGATTTGCGGAAACATTGTTACTCGGTTCCTCCATCTGCTGTGAAGAAGGAGGTTGAAGGAGAAAACGTCCAACGTTCCAGGAAATTGACAACAGCCATGTTGCTGTCATTACGGTAATACCATTCGGTCTGTTGCCTGCAGCTGGCAATTGTTACCGTTATAACAGCAAATTTGCTGTGAAGTGCAACATCTCTCAGCTATCAGCAACCGATGGATGTTTTGTGTAATCAGAGTACTCCAAAGTACCTATACTGATAGCGTGAGTGTTCCCTTATGGGATGAAGCCTGTGATGGAAAGCAAATGGTGACTAAAATATTAAAATAAGTAAAGTAAAATCAATCTGTAACCAAGTAATGAAATAAAGAAGTATATAGTAGTATTGAGGGATGTTTAAATGATACCAAAAAACAGCATATTTGGTATAAGAAACAGTTTGGGACAATGATTTATTCCACAGGCACAGTTCTTTGTGCAGAGAACTACCAGTAACCATGTTTGTAATGTTTACCATGAACATTAGTACGTTTATCATTAACATTAGTACATTGAACATGAACATTAGAATGTTTAACATTAACATTAGTATGTCAAATTGACACATTTTCTGGAATGCTAAAGGCTTTGGTTCATTTGAACCCAAGTGAAACGAGTGAGTTTGTGAAGTTCATCAGGACCGTCTGAGTGAGAGGAGTAATTGGATTGGTGAGCAGAGCTCAGGGTCAAGGTCCCCTTCAGTGAGCTCAAACACACACACAAACACACACAGAATGGTCACAAAAACGAGTTACAGTATAATACTTTAGTCTTTACACTAAATGAAGTTCAGGGGTTCATGTCATGAAAAATCCAGGTTTAAAGATGAAACAGATAAGACAAACTACAGCGCCCCCCTGTGGGATGTACAGTTGGATCAGAAAGCCAAACGATAGCATGCACAAGTCACCAAGTGTTGGCTGTATCTTCTTAGAGAACACACACACACACACACACACACACACACACACACACACACACACACACACACACACACACACACACAC
>JBBMJM010144869.1:0-11196 GCA_037832705.1 Centriscus cristatus
CACACACACACACACACACACACACACACACACACACACACACACACACACACACACACACACACACACACACCGATGCTGAGCGGGTCTTCTGTTTCAGGGGCCGGTGGGTTTGCAGGGGGAGAGAGGCCGAGCAGGTCCACCTGGCACTCCGGTAAGAATTTATTTCGAATTACATGAAAATGACACAAGGTTTTCTGACATGACATGAGGTTTTCTTTGTATTTTAGGGAAAACGTGGTCCATCCGGCCATGTTGGCAAACCAGGTCCTCTGGTGAGTATCGACATCTACCTTCATATCTCGTGGCTGTTTCACATATCAGTCGGTGCAGCGCTAGCAAATGAGTGATGAGTTATCAAATCAAAGGTTTGCAGGAAGGACGATGGTGATGTCTCATTAAAATGGTGTTACAAGTAGTGCGGTAGAGAATTAAACGTGTGCTGAAATTCCCTATACTGCCAGCAGGGGTCATAAAAAATTACAAAAACATTATAAAAACATTATCTGTCACTAACATTAGAAACCTTCCATCAATCATAGGGTCCGATCGGAATCCCTGGTGTTCCAGGTTTCCCCGGTGGCCCAGGAATGAAGGTGAGTGATTGGACCACTGACATGGATACAAACTGCCCAAATGGACTGAAAACCCATTGAATTTGGTTCAGGGTGAGCCTGGACCAACAGGTTTGAGAGGAAGTGCTGGGCAGCAGGGACCCAGAGGAGAGGCTGGTCACCCTGGAGGACCTGGACCAACAGGAAAGCAGGTGTGTAATGTTTTATTTCTCTTCTGAAACTTCTAAAAGTGGCAAAAAAAACCCTAGATTTAATTATTTTGTTTTCCCACAGGGAGCAACAGGACCTGATGGAGCACCAGGTGCCCGCGGTCCATCTGTGAGTTCTTCTGTTGGCATCAATGGATATTTTCAAAAAGCAACAGTGAAAGAATTATTTCAATCCTCTTTCCATCTCTTTAGGGTCTAGGAGGTGGTCAAGGTCCAGTGGGGCTGGTTGGTCCTGTTGGACCCCCAGGACCCCAGGGAGTAACAGGAGCAATTGGACCCAAAGGACAACTGGTATGAGACCTGGTTCAAATCCCTTTCTCCATCTTTGTCTTCAAATGTATATTTCATATTCATTCTTTTTCATAGGGCGATGCTGGTGTTGCCGGACTGAAAGGAGAACCTGGACTTAAAGGAGAAAGAGTAAGAAAGGAATAACAATGAATTGTGGGGAAGGTTTACCCTGGAGAGCGTCTGACAGGAAGACAATGTTTTGCTTCTTATCACTGTTTTGTGTTAGGGTGACCATGGTGCACCGGGTGCGCTTGGCCCGATGGGAGACGAAGGAAAACGCGGACCCCGAGGTGATGCCGGAGACGTCGGTCTCCAGGGACCTCCAGGAGAATCAGTGAGTGTCTTGTTGAGCTGGCTGAGTGGAGATGAATCTAAATGTCCTCATGCATTCTGGACTGCAACCACTGTTCATTTCCTCCAGGGTGCTCCGGGAAACAGAGGGTTCCCCGGTTCAGATGGTCTACCAGGTCCAAAGGTGAGTCCCGCTGAACAGTATCCAATGAACTTCAGCTGACCTTCTTTGATGTCTAAACCATTGTTTGGCTCAAACAGGGGGCCCAGGGTGATCGAGGTCTGTCAGGCTCACCTGGCACCAAGGGTTTAGATGGAGATGCGGGACGCAGTGGAGAGCCTGGTTTAACAGGAGCTCGGGTATTGCTGAAAGAGCAAATTTTTTTTTTCCTTTAAGTATGAGAGACACACTGATGGTGACAAGGTGTTCTCCATCCTTAAACACAGGGCCTGTCGGGACTTCTGGGCGCCGAGGGAGAAGAAGGAAAGCAAGGACCGATGGTGTGCAGGACGTTCTCTCCAATCTCAGCGTCTCATCTTTGTCGCAGCTCTGAACGTTTCCTTCTGTCCTCGCAGGGCTCAGCAGGAGACGATGGGAAACCCGGCTCGGCTGGTTCTACTGGAGGCCGAGGTTTGGCCGGACCAATGGGCCTCCCAGGGCCTAAAGGCTTGGCTGTTAGTAGAAGTCACAGACGTCTGCTCCTCAACTTTCCCCTAACAACACCTTAGAAATCACCTGAAGGATTCCCTTATGTCCAGCTGTCTTGGCTTTGATGACTTCAGTACTCCCTAAAGAGCTTTCTCTTCTTCCTCCATTCTACACCAACCGTTGGAAGCTAGGCAGAGGGCTGGCTCGGAAGCTGGCAGATGATGATGTGATTGAAATGTAACCATAGCAGCTGATGAGAAGTCCAAACACAAGAGAAGCATCAGTGAAAAATTCAACTCAGACAACAATTCTCATTTAGAATTTCTAATCAGAATGTCTCATTTCTATTCATAAATCTCTTGACACTTAACATCACCGGTTAAGTAACTGTTTAACGATATTTATTTGTTTCAAGCAAATTTTCACCTACCTTTTTTGCTTGTAATATAAAAACATTGACAGATTTGTCTACTTTGTAAGTGGAAAATTTGTGTTTCAGGGTGACCCTGGGAAGCTTGGAGAGGCTGGCAGCTCCGGACCACCAGGTCAAAGAGTATGTTATGATCATTCACCCAGTTTATGATTTTACAGATTATGAAAATAAATGATGATGATAAAAATGAAATTCCCTGCAGGGAGTGAATGGAAAAGACGGAGAGGAGGGCGCCGCTGGTCCAACGGGCCCAGCTGTAAGCACCTTCTCTTCTCCTATTCAGCTGCTTGAATAAAATGATCTTCAGATCTTCTAATCTACTCTCCTGCAGGGTTCTGCCGGGAAGAGAGGAGAGCAGGGACCACAGGGACCCATCGGTTTCCAGGTATGGACTTACGGTACATGTGTATCTGTCTGGTAATGTGTGTCCTAATGAAGGACAGATGGGAAGTAAAATTGTTTTGGTGTGTTTCAGGGTTTGCCAGGACTTCCAGGCTCACCTGGAGACTCTGGTAAACCTGGTCTGGAGGTAGGAGGACATGACATGATGATTTTAGATGACCTGCATGTGACCTCCAACGTGTGATGACAAATTAAGCGTGTGTGTGTCTTCAGGGTCTTCCTGGAGAGGCAGGATCTGCAGGTGCAACAGGCTTAAGGGTACGTTTTTTTACCAACCCGTAGGTGGCAGTGTAATGAGACGGTCAAACCCACGTCAGCCAATCAGAATCCTGAAAATTAGCGAATAACAAAATATGATGTTGAGGCGAAATCTCCAAAAAATAACCATGTGTGTGCAAACGGGGCCAAAGTCACTGAATACTTTGGCTTCTGCAGGGAGAGAGAGGCCCCCCAGGGGAGAGAGGTGAAGTCGGACCCAATGGTCTGACAGGACCCAAAGGTAGTCCGGGTAGTCCAGGACCAGATGGACTTAAGGTACCCACTCAAACCCCACTGGTGTTTGCACATTTGTGGCCATTTCTGCATCCATCTGTGATGCTATGTGTGAATTTTTGTAGGGTAACGCTGGTCAAAAGGGGGCTGCTGGAGAGCCAGGAGGTCCTGGACTTCAGGGGATGCCAGGTGAACGGGGCATCCCAGGAATATCAGGCCCCAAGGGTGATATCGTAAGTTTGTCTCTGAGTGATAGAGTGGCTTCCTGGAGCCTGGAGGACTGACTGACCCCCGACCTCCTTTCTTCTGACAGGGTTCTGTTGGAGACATGGGCCTGGAGGGCAAAGCAGGAGCTGACGGAATTCGAGTGAGGACTTCTCTCGGCCTTTTTTTGCAACACTCACACCTGATTCTCACACTCTGTCGCTTTGATTGAAAGGGCATCCCCGGTCTTCTTGGACCCGTTGGCTCCAGCGGACCAAACGGTGCCAAGGTGAGCACACATCAGGAACAAGATCATTCAGATCATGGTCTCGTGAGTGCCGAATTAAATCTTTCATGTGTTCAACCTCATTCTAGGGTGAACCGGGTCCACCAGGACCCGCTGGCCGCAGAGGGACCAGAGGAGTGCCTGTGAGTAAAATGGAAACTTACGTCTGAACTCAATCGTTGTGTACTTCCTCTCAACGGTGTGTATGTTTGTGTGTGTACCAGGGTTCAAACGGTGAGCCCGGTTCGACGGGTGCCGCGGGTTTCCCCGGAACTCCGGTAAGAGTCAGAGTACACCCGTGATCTGCATGATTGCAGTTAGAAGTCCACTTACTACTGGTTCTTCACCAGGGTACTGAGGGTCAGCCTGGGGTCAAAGGTGATACCGGTGAGCCAGGAGCAAAGGGAGAGGCAGGACCACCAGGACCACAGGGTGAGCCTGGCAAGTCTGGAATACAGGTGAATATACAAAACACCTTATCTTAAGTTTCTCTTGAGGTGGATAAAGATATTGAAGCGAACATGCTCTTGTCTTTTCAGGGGCCTGTTGGCTTGACTGGACCCAAAGGCGGCAGAGGAACACAAGGTCAAGCGGTGAGTCAGGTTCTAGATTTCATCTCACCAGACACAGCATCGATGTTACTTGTGCTTCTCAGTAAATTAGAATATCATCAAAAGGTTGATGTTGTTTTTTCAGGAAGTCAATTAAAAAAGTGAAACATATCTTTACTCGTAGATTTTGACATATAGACGGATAAAGTGTCTATTTCTTAAAATCCAGTATCTCAGAATATTCTAGTCATAAGAATGAAAAAGAAATAAACACTTGTAATTTATCCATCTATATGTCATAATGTGTTCCACTTTTTGAATTTGAAAAATCAACCTTTTGAATTTACGTGTGTCTCATTGGAGGAGATTTGTTCCCACAGGGCTCTGCTGGTTTCCCCGGGTTACCTGGCATCGTTGGACCCCCCGGCTCTCTTGTGAGTTGATGTGAATCATAGTGAGGCAGTTTCATAGCGACAGGAAAGGAAAGGTGTTCATGTTCCAAATGTGTACCAGGGGGCTGTTGGAGCTGACGGGCAAATCGGTGAAACAGGAAAACAGGGTCCTCCTGGGATTCTAGGGGAGAACGGGGCAACTGGGAACCAGGGAGAGCGTGGACCTCAAGGCCAAGCAGGCGAAGCGGGAGAGAAGGGAGACTCTGGAGAGGACGGTCCTCCGGTAAGCTTCCCGGAGGACATTGTGGACAATTCTCTCTTTGCCTGTCTTCACTCTGGGATCTTGTCTCTGTCTGTCAGGGTCCCGATGGACCACCAGGACCGGCTGGTATCGCAGGTCAGCGGGGTGTCGTGGGCACGCCAGGAGGCAGAGGAGAGAATGGAATGCCAGGACTGCCAGGACCCGCTGTATGCATTCTGACCGTTAGCATTCACCCTTTCATCTGTCAGCCCGTTCATGATCCTGTTCTTTGTCTTCCCAGGGTGCACCAGGGAAACCAGGAGCTCCTGGAGTTCAGGGCAGCATCGGAACTCCTGGTGGAATCGGTCTGCCAGGAGCCACCGGACCCAGTGGAGAAGCCGGCACCGAGGTTTGTCTTATCCTGAGGACTTTGAGTCTAGTTTATCTCCTCTTATAGACATACATGAAACATTTGTTAAATTTAACTTTAAATGTTTACTTTTTTCATAGTTGCTTTCTTTTTATACTTTATTTGCACTGATTCTGCTTGTCAGTATGAAGGACAAAAACTGCCATATTCATCTGATAACTAATATAGGAATGAAAGTTGCCATTTTTTGATAGTTTTTATAAGTGTAGATTGAACACATAAACAAATAAATAGATCTATTGTATATATTACCTGCTTTCTACTACTTTATTTTCATATTTAGACATTTCACAATTCCTTCTTTCGTGTTGTTTTTGTTTCATCCTTCATTTTCCCACTTTCTATGTATGTTCTTAAGTACTGTCATATTTCTGTACATGGCATCTTGGAAATCTGTTGCATATTTATGAAATTGATTTGTGTTTTACTCAGGGTGTCACTGGAGCCGAGGGACCTCCCGGTGCAGATGGGCTCTTTGGAGCAAGGGTAAAGAAATAGATGTAAAAATATGTATATATATGGTAATACCATATAGCAGAGTCTATTTGTCATACCTGCATACCCGTGTTCCTCCAGGGTGACAGAGGTGATGCAGGTCCAGAGGGTCTCGCTGGTGGTCCAGGTTCTCCAGGAAACGAGGGTCCAGTGGGGATGACGGGCAGTACGGGAGCAACAGGTGAAAGTGTGAGTCCCTCAGTCGCAATGATGCCCAGCGAAACAATCGTATACGTTCACAAAATTGTCCGGTGACGCTGATACTGTCGCACACGTTTGACTTCAGGGTCCCAAAGGTACCCCTGGACCAGAAGGACCAGCTGGAGTGAGAGGCAAAGTGGTAAGAAGGCAACATCGGTCACCATGTGACTGACAATTCCAATATTTTTTCAAAATCAGTAGTCAAATAATGTTCATTTTGTCTGTTTCCAGGGTCCTCAAGGACCTCAGGGAGACAAAGGAGCAGCAGGTGCTCAAGGGGAGAGGGGGCAGAAAGGACATAGAGGCTTCACCGGACTCCACGGTTTGCCCGGAAATTCCGTAGGTGTCTTTGATTTAGATCAGTGATGAAACAACAGAAGTGTAAAAAACATGACGGTATGAAAAGAGTTCCATTTTCATGTAGGGAGCCACAGGAGACGCCGGAGCCAGAGGAATTGTGGGACCAGTTGGGTCGAGGGTAGGCGCAACCTTCACTTACCCCAGCTGAATTTCATTCGATTTAAAGTGATACTCCTTAAAATCCTTCACAGGGGCCTCCTGGAGTGACTGGACCTCCTGGGAAGGAGGGAAACATTGGCCACCCCGGACCAATGGGCGCCCCTGGAAGCAGAGGAGCCAGCGGAGACATCGGACCTCAGGTTCCTGGTTTTATTTCAATCACCAGCAGGTCTGGATGAAAGTACAGCGAGTTGTTGTGGATCTAAGCGGCGTTTCCCTCCTGCAACAGGGCCCATCTGGGGAACCCGGACCACCAGGTCCCCCAGGCCCTCCTGGACCTCCACAGTCCGCAGTGGATGGACTGTTTGAACCTCCTCCTGAATACTCCGTGAAGGGAGTTGTGACTGAAGTGGAGGAATACGCCAAGGACGACGTGGCAGCTGATCCTCCACCGCTTCCCGACTTCAACAAAGACGAGGCCCTCCCCAACAAGATGTCGGCCCTGACCCGCGCAGACACCGGCATCCACGCCACGCTGAAGTCCCTCAGCGGACACGTGCAGAACCTCCGCTCCCCTGACGGCAGCAAGATGAACCCTGCCAGAACATGTCAGGATATTTTGCAGTGCTACCCGACGAAGAAGAGTGGTGAGGGGGTTATTTTGTTTAAGGAGTTCACTGTAGTAAAAAAAAAACAGCAATAAATATTCTAACAGAACAATTTGTGGCATTCATGCAGGCGAGTACTGGATCGACCCGAACCAAGGAAGCACAAAAGACGCCATCAAGGTCTTCTGTAATATGGAGAGCGGGGAAACGTGCGTTGCTGCTAATCCAGCTAGTGTCTCCCGCAAATCCTGGTGGACCAAATCTGTTCCCACAGCCAACAAACCCGTCTGGTTCGGCGCCGACATCAACGGCGGAACTAAAGTAAGCCGCTTTCGCCTGTCGGCTCGCTAATGGACAACCGTTAGCTTGAAACACTCGTCATCGGACTTGTCCTTGTGTTCTTTTCAGTTCCTCTACGGAAACAAAGACGAGCAGCCCAATGCAGTGGCCGTTCAGCTGAAGCTCCTGCAGCTTTTGTCCAAGGAGTCACACCAGAACATCACCTACCACTGCAGGAACAGCGTGGCCTACAAAGACGGGAAGAGCACCAACCTGAAGAAAGCTCTGGTCCTCCGGGGAGCCAATGGCCAGGAACTGAGAGCGCAGGGCAACCCCCGTCTGCGCTACACCGTCATCAAAGACGGCTGCGCGGTAAGTCACAGTACAACAAGTCCACCAGGAAACGGAGGCATTGACTCACCATTGTCTGTCTGATCCTTGCAGCCCCAGAAAGCAAAAGGTGATTGGAGCAAGACTGTGATCGAGTACAGGACGCAAACCCCGGCCAGGCTGCCCATCGTTGACGTGGCGCCCATGGACATTGGAAAGGCGAATCAGGAGTTTGGCCTGGACATCGGACCTGTGTGCTTCTCCTAATCCCCTCGTCTCCCCACCCAGACGGACAGACTTCAGCAGAATTCATACAAGTGACTCCTCTGTCTGCACACGGCTGCGTTCCCCCCACAAAAAGCCGTTAAGCCGTTGACATGTGTTCTTGCTGCGTCCGCCGACATTCCGTGGCCTCTGAGAGCTGAACGGTCAGACGCTGACATAATTTATTCATCTTATCAATGCATCCATGAGAGGACACGGGGGTGAGGGGTGTTTGTTTTTTTTATTTTAGATCAATTAAAGGGGACGGAAGGTGACGCGCTTCAAACTGGAATGATCACCCACCTTTAATAGGCAGGTTGTGTTAAAATGAAAGGTTTTAACATTAAAAAAAGTTTATTTGAGTGCAGTTATGGGTTTTTTTTTTCAGGTCTGGTTAGAGCAAAAACCTCATGGTTCAACTTAATTGTGATGAATAAAACAGAAAATCATGCTTGAAACTAAATTATTAAACTCTGTGCAGGAACTTATTTACTCTTTCAACATCTCCCTTTAAATCTTTAGCTGTAAATGCAACACATGACTGTAAATTGCAATTTATTTGTTTGTTGTTGACTGTGGATGTGGAATAAAGTGACTTTCTCTGGAGTGAAGGTGCTCGTGCAGCTCAGCGTGTCACCACAAGAGGGTGGCAAAGTGAAAAAAATTAATTTCGTCACAGGTGATTGGACGACACAAAGCAGCGCTCAGGTGCAACGTATCATGGTGACTATGATGCTTTTAGTTATGCCACGACTTTGCAGTTTTGGAGATTTGTTCTCTTTCAGTTGCGATTTGATCCTGTAAGCATGTGCTTGTCGGCGTGAGGGTTGATGAAAAAAAAACAGAGCGGAGAGCGAGACGAGGGAGGGAGACAGCCTCCTTACAGGAAGAAAAGAAGCCAGAGTTCAGGCAGCACATGTTTCTGGGTCGACCTCTTCTCTGCATGCATGCTGAAAGACACTCCACTCGCAGCGCTTCCTGCCAGTGCTCGCAACACATCTGTGGTCATTTTTAGCTGGGGCGGCTATTTTCATTTGGCTGCACGGAAAGATTTAGATGGGGGTAAAACCATCTTCTGTTTCCAGCTTCTCGGGCGAGGACATGCCCCCGTTTGACCTCTTTCCTCGCCAACAGTAGTTGACTTCTGAGAGAAGAGGCCCGGCGTGCTGCTTCTACGACCCTGAGATGACTTGGCAGCGACGCCCAGATCCTGGTCAGGGTGTCTCTGGTTTTGCCGGGGAACCTCAGTGAGATTTCCCAGCTACACCTTTTCCTTCCTGTACCCCCTTTTGACCCCCCACCGCTGCCCCCCTCTAGACCACTTCACGAGATGCGATCACATCTCTCCCCGCTGGAATCAACACACCAGCCCTGACAGGAGCAGTCTCAGCAATAAAAAGGATCATTCCTGATATTCTTGATATATTCTTGACTGGGTTTACAGGATGAAGATCTTTTTCCAAGCCAGTGACAAGAAGTTGCCGAGTGGAATGCTTTACCAACGTCATATATTAATCAACTCAGTTTAGTTTGATTCTGTTTTTATTGCGTCACTTTAAGTGTTTTGTGTCCATTTCAATGACCCGTACTCACAGGACTGCTTCGTTCGTGACCTTTGGGTCTTTGTCTTTCATGAGTCGCACCCATGTGATGGTTTTCTACTCTCATGCAGCCCTCCTCCATCGATGGAGGCCGTCACCGATCAAAAAGGAAATGGGCCGCTTCAAACATCCCACCTTTTCCCAGATCCTGGGAGGAGCCGTTGCCTGATGGCAGCCGAGAGAACAATGGCAGGAAACTGGAAGAGGAGCGAGGGAGTTCCTGTTGGCAGCGCCGTGGCGAAGACGAGCGTATCGATGCACCTCATAGAAGTGGATGCTGGCCTGCTGCCCTTGGCAGGAGGAACTTGGCGCTGAGCATCTGGAACGCTGATTGTTCAAGATGTTTTTGAAGCATTTGAGTGCAGACGTTTTCTCAGATCTCCTGCCACATGACAAAACCGAGAGGAGAAGCGCTTGCAAAGCACATCTTTGATGAACATCTGCCAGGTCGCGGTTGACTCGGAAAAAAATCTGTTCACCTTCTCAGTGGTTTATTTGACCATGTATAACTTTGTTTTATACCAATATATCATCAAAGGGAACAATTAAGTGCAATAGCTTGTTTCATCCTGTAGAGGGAGCCACTGTGTGAATGTAGTGCATGTTTGGGGTTCAGTTCTTCTTGAAAGATGTGTGATTTCTTTCACAGCTGCTCTGTAATAACTACTACTAATAATATGTCAGACGATATGAGGGTGGGTTGGGTCGCTGCTGCAGCTGGGGAAAGGTGATGGCTCTCCTGGAGGATTTCGAAAGAAACATCAGGATTACTTCATTAAACACACACAGAGCAGCTTCCCTTTGGTTTCCTTCACTACGCCCCTGGCTGGAAACGACCTCTGCACATGATTTATTTACACTCGATCGTGACCGAAAGCAGCTAAGTGTTGACATCACGTTGTGATGGGGCGATAATTCATAACCCCGCTGTGAGGCCCAGTGCGGCGAGAGGCCGACTTCCTGTTGTCCCACCCAGACATGGGTCACATCCACTCAGCCGGGCCACATATCTCACCCCATCCCTTGAGCTGCACGCCCTCCACGCCCCTCCAGCGCAGCCAAGAACTCATTCCATTGTCCTCCAGAGTGAGACCCGACGCACAGGTGGATCACGCCACGAACCAGATGTGTTTACTGAAGTCCTGCAAACAGCCAGGGGTCCTAATGAAGAGCAATTAGTGGAGCATAGCTCAGGTTTGAGTCACAAAGGCAGAAATACCTTCTCGGTTTTATCAGCCTCGTTTATGAGGGGGAACAGAACACTGTCATGTTGTTATTTGTTTTGGTGCCAAGCGTTCCCTCACCGTTCATTCACGTCACATCGCACGTGATGGGACGCCTCCGTTCTCTGACTGACAAACACGGTCTAGTTCTTCTGCTGGACGGCTTCAACACATCTGGGGCCCAGTTTGTCCAAATGCACATACACTTTTTCAAATGTTACATTCATTAACTCAGATGGTGCAGATCTCACGAAAGGCCATTAATTATTCATCCTGTTAATTTTCCCATT
>JBBMJM010144880.1:0-11195 GCA_037832705.1 Centriscus cristatus
GCGGTCGTTGTTGACCCGGGCCTCGACCGATCCGGTTTGGAAATCGTTTGGACCATTCGCATATTAGATTTGGCAGAAATTTTACACCGGATGCCATTCCTGATGCAACCCTCCCCATTTACCTGGGCTTGGGACCGGCACCAGGCAACAATTGCTTCTGCAACCGCAACTGCAACCGCAACCGCTAAAGCAACTGCCACCGCAACCGCAACTGCTCCAGCAACTGCTCCCTAGTGGCTGGGTTGTCACACCAAACAATGAAGGTTCATATAAATGAGTAATTCATCACATGAACTCACTTTATGCAGCTGCTGCTCGGTGTTTAAGTATTTCTCCACTGCAAACTATGCCCCAGCAGTTTATATTTTACTTCATACATATTCTCAACTCCAGTTGACTCAGACTCCAAACAGCTCACAAATCATTGTTGCATAATCCAAAACAACTTTCATGTTTTTCTCATGCAAATCCTGTTTGATCTGTCCAGTTCACAGAAATGAAACAGGTGGATTATGACCGTGTGTCCTCAGCTGGTTGAAAACCACATCTGAACTCTCGCTGGTGTAACAGGGTCTGTGGTGTTCTCCCATCATGTTAAACTGTGTTTTAGCAGTTTTTATTTCATGAATCATTTGATACATTATATTCTATTCTCTGTCATTGAACTGAGTCTCAATTCCTCCATGCTTTTACCACTGAGCGTTGTCTTATTGAAAACACAATGAGGGGTCGATTCAGGTCCTCTGTGGATTTTGTGGCTAAAATACTTCCACTGACTTCAATAATTCAAAGCACAAGGACACTTCCAGTTCACCACTGTTTATTTCAGGGGGGAAGTGCACCACTGAGTCACAACAGTGTTGACATTCATTGCCGGGAATAGGTGAGACAGGTCGCTAATTAATTTAGCTCTCAGCAAATTACCATAATTTCTGAAATCAGAAAAATAAGTAGCTCTCTATCGTGTAAACCACAGAAGTAACATGCTGTGTGTAGGACACGTAAGGGTTCAATGGATCAATCCAGCAGCAGCAGGTGGTGCAGGCTGAGGAGGGTGCTTTTATATTGTGTGTGTGTGTGTGTGTGTGTGTGGTAAATGAACATCTGCTGTCATCTTCAACGTGTCGATGGACTCATGCGGGGCGGTTCAGAGCGGCTGCTCAGAGAACGCAACGTAACTCTTCACTTGTACGAAGAAGAAAGGCGTGTACATCCTGTCCAGGTCAAACGCTGTGACGATGGTTTCCCCCGTCACCCTGGAAACAACAGCACGGATCCTAAAACACATTCTGATGTCGACGCCACTCAGAAATACATGATTAACAAACAAACTCCTCACTTGTAAGTGATGTGGCAGGAGTGGTGGATCCACACCAGCTTATTGAAGCTCCGGCGCCCCCCAGAGGACAGCTGCAGTCCCACGTGGAAGCTGTGCTCAGCCTCAGGAGCTGGGTTCCGCCTGCAGAACCGATTCTTTTGAATCTCCGACGCTTTCTGTACACAAAGTCAGTTCGAGACACAGGTTTGATTTCAGCGTTTCTTGTTGACACGTTACCTGCATGTCAGCTCCTGTTCATCACAGAAATACAATGTTTCATTACGTCTAAACGTCTTTATAACGGAATAAGCGGCAGAAAATGAATGAATGAATGAATAAACGTCTTTATTTTCTAACTCACCTCTTCTTTCTTCTTGCAGACGACAGCAAAAACTTTGGTTTGATTGTCTGTCTCCTGCGACAGACGGAAATGTCCTTGCATGACAGACTCCAGTCTGCCAAGTGAATAAAAGATTTTACAGGCTGCTGTTGTATTTCCAACGGAGCGACAGAACAAACTGGACAAACCTAGTGTTGCGAGTACGCAAGCGAGGGACGACAGACAGAGGCTCGTCAGGGGTGGTGAGCATGATGACGCTGCCATCAGGGAAGAACCGCAGGTACCTGTGATACACACACACAATGAACAAAGACTGGGACACACGTCCCACAGCTGAGCTCTGAGGACCAATCATACGTACCTGTAGTACTCGACGTGGTGCCAGGCTCTGTAAAACCCATCCAGCGACTCCTCGCCCTGACGGATGTATGACGCCTTGCTGATATAGACACCTGTTGGAGCCACACCGACGGAAATCAGTCCCGCTGAGAACGTCTCACGACAGACACGTTATTTTGAATGCACACAATCCATCTTTTTTTATCTGTTACCATCAAAACGGACACGTGGCCTCTGCAGGAACATCTCTCTCCAGGATATGTAGGGTCCGAGTTTGGTGCAGTTCCGTCCCCATACTCTTAAACAGGCCAAACGCCAAATCTCGGGGTCCCTGGACAGAAAGTGACGACAAATGAGTCACAAAAAGCTGAGAGGCAAATAAACAATGAACAAACAAGGAACATTTCATTGATTTCATTAACCTGCTTTGTCCAAATTTAAAACACATGGTTCCATTCCACATATACAATCTGCTGACCTTGCACAAATATAAAAGCCGCGGCACACCAGCGACAGCTGTTCGAGGGCTCGCATGTCCAGATCGCTCGACACAACCCAGCGAAATACATACATCAGGATCTCCCGCGGCAACGCTGCAGTGAGAGGACAAAGGGACCCATTAGGGACAATGAGCACAAGGTGATAAGACGTGGTGAAGGAAGTCAGATGCTGTTGTTTACCTGAGATGTGGGTCTGCGTCCTTTCCAACTCAGGCGTGCAGATCTTTAGAAAGGAGTTTTCCAAAGTGAACTGCTGCTCGAAGTAGGCGACAAGATCTTCTATCTCGCTGTCAGCGTCGCTCCCCTCCCTGCTAAGATACAAAACACACGAGGTTCAGTCTGAGAACTTTTCCACCATCAGATCATAAAAACACCCATGTCATTTTTATTCAACACTCACATCCACACTCAAACAGTATCTTTGATCATGACAGACGATATCCAGTGAACAAAAAGCAGCTTACTAGTTTCCTTCCACTCGATCCGCATCAGGACGGGTGAAGTTTATTCTAGACTCGATGTCGGGTACGAGCTGCATCGCCATTCGATAAAACTTGATTGCTGCGAGAAAAAAAGAATAGTTAGGAAACGTGCTTGTTTACCTCTGTGTCTGCTGTTTTCTTTTCTCATCCAAAACAAACAAGCAGATGTTTGCAGGTGTCTCTGTTTCTACAGTGTACGTTGTAGAGACACACCTTCGTAGACGGCTCCACTCTGCTCCTCCTGCACAGCTCTGAGGAACAGCTCTGTGGCCTGAGGAGCAGACGCCTCAGGTCATTCACCAGTCCACGTCCAGTTACACACAAACAAAAGAAAGTACGTTTCACAACTTACTTTCTCCTCCCGCGCCGTCTCCTGCGTCTGTTTCAGAGCCCGCTGGCGGCGGTTACCCATGACACTGGCTCCGCAACTCGGTTTGAGTTCAGACATCCACTGGGCTCTGAACACATTGAGCTCCAGCTGTGGGTGAAATAAAACATCACTTAACCGTTGTTACTCATGTCATTAAACTTCTTTTACCTTCTAGAGAACAACATTTGAAGGCGGGTTTACATGACCTGAACCCTCTTTAACATGTTCACACATCTAAACTGCCTCTGAGACAAGTAGATCTAATGACCAATTCACTGATGTGTTTCGGCAAACCTGAAGGTTTGGGTCATCTGGACCTTCATCCTCCTCCTCTACCGTACCTCCAATATCTGCATTGTCTTCAGCCTGGGAAGCAGAAAAGCGACATATTACTTAAATTAGTCATGAGTGGCTGTTCATCCAAACAGATGCTGGGCAGATAATCTCAAGAGTCAAACTCTAGTTAGACTAGTTATTTGTCATGATGACACAACCGATGTCATTTTGAGTTGTATCAGATGTTGCTTCGTCTGGTCCAGGTCAGATTAAAATGACACCTCTCCCTCCTGCTGCTTCCCCAAAACATGTTCTCAGCCTGACATCTGCTTTTCACCCTGCAGCGTTCTTCAGTCTCACATTCCTGACTTAACTTTGAAAAATCCAGACGTTTCTGCCCTCCCACATTCCATTTACAGTTAAATTGTACAACATATTGCACAATGTGTAACTACATGGTAACTCTATAACTTATAGCACATTTATCTATTTTAAGTCTCAATTTATTTCATCATATGTGGTGGAAATGTTACTTACAGGTTATGTAACGGTTACACAAACATGGCTTTATTAGCTGTTGATAAATAATTGTATTAAGTACAGTCCTGTTAACCAAATAAAAAATACTGGTCATCGTGTTATATATTTATATTTTATAGTATCAAAATTTGGGCTAAACTCGAAGACTAGCATCTTTAGCTTAAAGTGACAGAAAGTATCAGAAGACACGACACGCTAAGTGATGTGCATATAAAAACTCTTGTTTGTTCTGGCTCGTTTCTTCCACGGAGGTCACAGGTCACACTGTAAACGGGGTTTTGCAATCCCAGCTAACATTAGGTCACCAGCAGCGCAACTTCCAGGTGGAGACAAACACGAGCTAAGTTAGCTAGCTAGCTACAACGTCCCTGTCCGAATGACCGATACAAATCACACCGACCTACCATGACAAATTGACCACTACGTCTTCTTTCTGTCTTCACAAGTGATCAGCACTCACGCTTACAGTTCACGGTCGGAGAAACGAACCACACAACGAACATATTTACGGGCTCGCATGAACGCAGCCATTTCGCTTATTCCAAAGTGTCGACGATGACACACAGGAAGTCAGTGGCTGGTCTGCCCACAAGTACAGTACCTGTCTGTCTTATCCTTTAAAGCGATACGTGTCGTTTGCAGTTACTGTTTCTCTACACAACAACATATGTCTGCTTTTCTATATAGAATTAATGTAGGTAACCACTTCTCCTGCGTATTTCTGTAAGACGTTCGTAAACCAGAACTTGTAAAATGTAACATATTATGTATATTACATAGCGGTACATGTTCGCCTGTACTTATACGTTACGGTAATGTTGGTATGAGACAATATGGAAACTGACAGTATCTTTTCAGTGGTGTTTATTAATCAGTTAGAATAACAAATTGACAATAACAGAACACTCACACACCGACGACATCCGCCTTGTGGCCCATGACTTCAAAATAAAAGCGTAAAAACCACAAGACGCGCAATTGCACCTTGTAACATAGCTACATGAATATCTTACTTTTAAAAGTACCACAGCAAATAAAACTGTTTAAATACAAAAATATAAATACATTCGTATGTTCGTCATTCGTATGCGTATCACTGTTGTATCATTAATTTATTGGTATGCTTCCTTTTCTTTCCTCAAAATTCATAGATTTCAGCTTTAAAGACATAAAAAATGATAACGTATGATCATTGTGTGCTTATGCGAAGTACAAACAGTGTTGAGGGACTTATTTCTACCGTGGATCTTCTATGATGGCGCGCTGTGATTTGTTGGGATGAGACCGCAGTTCGTTTTCTAGCAACGCGAGATTAGGATGAACTCGGACGAGAGGTCCTGCCTGCTCGCTGTGGATGCGATTTACTGTTTCCATACGGCGTTTGTCGGATCCGCTAAACCATTTGTTGAGTACTCGACTCGGTTATGTGTTCCTGTGGAGTCACCGTGATAAGGGTAAGACATTTCCTGCGTTAGCGTTAGCCATTTAAGAGAGTCACGGTATTCAGTGCAATGTAGCGTATTTTGTTTTCCTACAACAATCACCGTCACAACACATTTAGCTTAATTTGTACGCAAACACCAGAAGAAAAAGCAACGTTATCGACACGATTTCAGGTGCAAACAGTGTGAACCGTCGAATAAATAATGTGAAACCCTTCAACAGCGACCGTAGCGGTACACAAATACCAGGTACCTGTACTATCATTTATATTTCTACGATGTAGCCGTGTTAATGTACGGTAACTGATGCTCGTTGCGAGAGCAGCTAGCGTTCAGCAGAGAGACGTTCACTTCCCACCTCGAAGAAGACTAATTCCCAAACTTTTAAAATAAGTTTCTACCAGACTGCAAATGTGGAGTGGTAACTTTATAACTCCACATTAAAGAACTGCAGTTTGTTCGGCTTTTTTGACTCATACCTTCATAAGCGCTGTAACATTTTCCCCCCCTCATCTGTCTCATCAGTCAGGTACTGATTCATTTCATGTTCAGTTGGCAACTACAACAGTTCATAAACGCCTCATGACGGCTGGAGTTATTATGAACTCTGTATATGTATAAATTGGGGCAAGTGACTGCACATTGTAATCCTACAGTTGCTTTAAACAAATCTCTTTACTGTTTATCTCCTTTTCCAGCCTGTTGAAGGAGAGTCCTTGACACCATGAGTCCTGCAGCTCTGCCTGTGGTCTTCTGCTGTTGTCACAGGAAAATCTGGTTGCATTCAGCAGCCGATATCAAACACATCTCTCATATAGCCCATCGGGGCATTATAAGTTGTGGGGTTGGACTAAACTGAATTGGATTCATTTGTTATCTGGCATCGGATGATGGTGTGGAAGGACAAGCATCATGAATAAGTACTTGACCATCAGGCAACTTGGAGATGGAACCTACGGCTCAGTCATCCTCGGCCGCAATCTGGAGTCAGGGGAGCTAGTGGCCATAAAAAAGTAAGTGTGTGTATTTGTGTCGTTTATTCCAAACTGCTACAGATAGACTGTTTTAATCTACACTATATGCTGCATATGCTATCAAAACCTGCTAAGGTGGTGTCCTGGAACAATATTTGATGATTTCTGTTGCAAACATACATAGTATGCTAAGTTAATAATTTATTTTTTAGAATGAAAAGAAAGTTCTCATCCTGGAAGGAATGCCTGAACCTTCGTGAAGTCAAGGTTGGTTCCTCTCTTGTCATACTGTCACAATGTTGAACCAGGGACGTCTTCATGCTAGCAGCTGTGTCCAGGAAACAATCTTTTTGTGTTTGCACACAGTGTTTACATGTGGGTACAGTGTTTTCACACAGCAGTGTTTACATTTCACAGGTCAAGTGACAGAAATTGTTTACAGAATTTATAGACTGTGAAATCATCAGCGACCATTAGTGTTGAAATAAAACGTCAAACTTGACTCCTGAGGGATGAATGCTCACACTCAGTCAGCGTATCTGCATGAGGGTTTCACCAGTAAACACCTGATAACACTTGTGACAGTGGATGATTGAAGTCCGTCTGTGTTTGGCTCAGATACTCACCTGAACTGTCAGCATGTTGTGCATCAGTTGTACTGTCCGTGGGTCAAATACTCAAAAGTGTCTCGTTGTTTCTTTCCGCACGATTCAGAGCGTTACTGTCTAAAGCTCCTCACAGCAGCTCAGAAAGCCGAAGGTGATTCTTGTGTGCTGTTGGTTTTGAGCTCTGGCTCCCCCCCTAAGCTTACACACCCTTATTCCTCCAGCTTGACCTCAGTGATGAGGAGAAACCTGTACAAGGCACAGAGTCCTGCTAATGAAGTTACCGATGCAGCATGTCCATCATCCAATCTCAGAAACCGTCCTCCTTTGTCAGATTTAGCATGGTGAAGTCTGTTTGGTCTCTGTGCATGAGAACGTTTCTCCATCCTGCTTTCTGTTATTGCCTACTTCTTCTGTTGTTAGATTACTTCCCCCCTTTGGAAACCGTGAACATAAATCCCACATCCACCCCCCCTGAATTCTTCTGTGTTGGGTCCACAGCTCATTCCTGCAGCGTTCCACGATGTTGTCATCTCTCCATTCTTTCAGTCCTTACAGAAACTCAAGCATGCCAATGTGATCACGCTGAAGGAGGTCATCCTCGAAAATGAGCACTTGTACTTCGTGTTTGAGTACATGAAAGAAAATTTGTATCAGCTGATGACAAACAGGTGTGTATCGTCTGCTTACAGTCACGTAGTGCGCTCTGCCACAGCTCACCCCTCCGTGTTTCCTTCTGTTTATCTCTGCAGGACTCAGCTGTTTCCTGAATCCGCTGTGAGAAATATTATGTTTCAGATACTACAAGGGCTGGTGTTCATTCACAAACAGGGTACGTGGACCAGTTCTGAATCAGTTCCGAGTGACAGCACCGCGTCCTTCATGCACCTGCGTTTCATTTTCAGGGTTTTTCCATCGAGACCTGAAGCCTGAGAATCTTCTCTGCATGGGCCCTGAGCTGGTGAAGATCGCCGACTTTGGGCTTGTGCGTGAAATCAGATCTCGACCACCGTACACAGACTACGTCTCAACGAGATGGTAAACACCTCTCTCTCTCTCTCTACTGACACTGTTCTTGTTTTTGCTGAGATGGCGAAGGACTCGGTTAAAAATAGACAATGTTTTGATGAATGATCTTGAAAAGGAAGCACAGATATATCAGTCAAATAAGTAGGTGACAGGAAAGAGCACATGTAAGTGACACGTTGTGTCTCTGTGGACCAGGTACAGAGCCCCCGAGCTGCTCCTCAGATCCACATACTACAGTTCCCCCATCGACCAGTGGGCCGTCGGCTGCATCATGGCCGAACTCTACAGTCTCAGGCCTTTGTTCCCGGGCTCCAGTGAGATCGACACCATATTTAAGATTTGCCAAGTGTTCGGTACACCAAAGAAGGTGATTTTAGTTCCAGTTCAGTTTTGGATGAGTTGACTGATTTCACACAGAAATATTCTAGTCGTATCTATCCAGCTTTTCAGAAGTAGCAGTTTTGGATTGTAGCACAAAGCCGTTGATCAGACAAATGTGTTTGGCGTTTCTCTACAGGACGACTGGCCAGTGGGATACCACCTGGCGAGCGCGATGAACTTCCGTTGGCCCCAGTGTGTTCCCAGTAACCTGAAGACGCTGATCCCCACTGCCAGTCCTGAAGCCATCCACCTGATGACAGACCTGCTCCAGTGGGATGCCAAGAAGAGGCCGACTTCTGCGCAGGTACGTGCTGGCAGGAGAAATTGCCAGTTCACATTGACAATTGTTTTCACCTGCAGTTACACGAGGCAGCGCTGTTCAGGAACTAGAGAACAATGAGACCCAGACAATACAGACCGTGTTCTGACCTCGATCCATTTCGATCCCACCTTCACACATCAGTCACATCAACACACTCCGTCTGTCACCTGCAGGCTCTCCGGTACTCGTACTTCCACGTGGGCCAGGCGCTTGGGACTCCTCAGCAGATCCTGGAGCAGGGCCGACCTCAGCCAGCCCTCCTGCCCCCACAGCAGCCGGTGCAGCCTCAACCGCTCCTGCTGAAGCCCGTGCTCCCGTCCCAACCTCACGTCCCCTCCCCCAGGCCCCTGCAGCAGATCCAGCCCTCCCCCGTGTCGGCCACCACCCAGGCGGCAGCCTACCAGCGGCGCACAGACCTGGTCCGAGAGCAGCAACCGAAGCACATTGTAAAACAGGATCAGAGGGAAGGAACGCCACCGTCTCACCTTCCTTTCATTACTGACAAGAACGTCCAGAGGAAGGTGAGGCCTTGTGAGATAGAAACAGTCTGCTCACATGCCGCTGACGACTGATCCTGCTCTTTTTTTTATTTTTTTTTCAGCCAACAAGACAAGAGTCGGAGAACACAAACCTTCTGAGGTACCCCTTGAAACCAAAGGTGGGACGTCAGCGTTGGGGCCATAGCACAGAAAACCTTAAAGGCGATGACTGGGACGGCCACAAAGGAGCTGAATTAACGCCTACAAGTATTCTCGGGAAAAGTTTGCTTGCTACAGAGAAGTCGAGACAGGGAGAGGAAGCAACGAGCATGTGAGGACGACGTGGGCCGGGTGCACATTCAGAGTCCCTCAGCTCGTTAACAGGATGAATTGTCCTCTGTCTTTCAGATACTCTGACGTTCTAGATTTCAGTCGACCTAAGGTAAAAGAAGATGCAGCTCTGAACCTGAACAAGAGTTCAGCCTACCAGGAGTCGTCCAGGACTGCGTCTGTCAAACACTACCTGAGGCAGTCACGATATTTCCCGGGTAACAGAGCTTCATTCTGCAAATGATCGAATGGATTTCCAACTGCATTCAACTTTCAATAACAATTGTCTGTTGATGTTCTTCAGGCATCAGCACAAACAAGAACGTGTCCTTAAGTTCTGCTAAAGACTCGACTGGAGGCCAACTTTGGGGCTCCAGCAGTATTCCGTTTGGAGGGACTCTGCCGAGCAGAGGCGCTCACGGTAAATCTCCTCCTCCTCCTCCTCCTTCGGTGACGTCACTGTTTCCTTGATTCAGATTCATGTGTGTTCACGCGTCTGTACAATCCCAGGAGGATACGTGCCATCGTTCTACAAAAAAGATGTCGGGTCTGCTGGTCACCGAGGGCTCCAGGGCCCTTCAGTGGAATCTGCAGCATCGAGTGAGGATTTGTTTTGCAGATGTTCTGTAATCTTTCAGTATTTCAGCAGCTGACCTTTTGTTGTTGTTTTTGTTTTTTGTATAAGATTATGCAACATGGCGATCTGGTCGGAGTCAGACAAACCAGCCTACCAACAAAAGCACGTCCGGTCTGCTGCCTCGCCCACCAGTGCAGACGATACACGGGCGAACAGACTGGTATGCCAAATATGGACCCCGCTAGTGGCCTCGCTGGAGTTCTGAACGGCGCTCCATGAAAATGTGTTTACCTCCAAAGAGTAGCCCTAGTTGATTTGCATACATCTGACATAGCAATAACTTGATCTCATTCTATGTATTCTGGACGTTGTAAAATATCTTCTTGTGAAAGTGTATGTATGACAGCAACCTGCCAAACTTTGAGCTCAAACCTGCACCTGTGTTTTCGGTATTTGTGTAACATAACTGCTGTCCCTCAGGTTTGTATGATGTTTACCAACCTGTATACATGATATGCATATAATCTAACTGTAAAAAACGCACTCTGACTTGTTCATGGCAAACTAATTACTTTGCATCTGTACATCGCGTTTTGTAAATATATTGCCTTTGTTGTTGTTTATGAGGGTAAAATCTCAAGGAATTTGCTTCTAGGGAGCATCTCTGACTCGTGTGAAATGTTGAATTTACCACTGATGGTTTTCTTTTTTTCCCCAGTCGAACAACAAACAGTAATGTTTGTAAAATATGAATAAACATATTATGTATATTCACTTACACGGTTTACTTACATTGTACAATGATGTAAATTATAACTAAGGAATCAGTAAGCATAATAAGTAACAAACCACATAACGTCGAAAAGGAAGGCAGACTGCCACGTGCAGCGC
>JBBMJM010144970.1:0-11191 GCA_037832705.1 Centriscus cristatus
AGTGGTGGAACCAGAAGCCCTAAGGGCAAGTGTGTGTGTGTGTGTGTGTGTGTGTGTGTGTGTGTGTGTGTGTGTGTCTCCCTCAGAAGCCATGTGTTTGTGAAGGGCAGGTCCCACAACGCACATTTAGGGTTATTACAGACAATTGGCGTTAATAGGAGGTGTGGATTTCTCAGGTGAGACGCTCATTCAATTTGCAGTGTCCCAAGCGAGCGCATACCTGCTAATTACTCGATCACTGCCGACACACTGAGCAGACGCTGCTGTGTGGGACGTACACTACCTAACTCACTGAGAGCTCCAGACCTGCAGGCTTCAGATGCTTACTGACACTTTATACGTTTCTGATCAGTTACCTCCAGCTTTGAATGTTTGTATCGTGTTTGTACTGAATGGGAGTTAACCGCGGACATTTGACATAAACGACAATGTGTGTTAAAACTGCTGGGACGAAGGAGGAAGGATTTGGGTGCGAGAGTCAAACCATGAATGAAAGAGGAGGCAGCTTACCGAAGGAAACTCAAAGTCCTTGTGGTTTACTTGGTTCAGAACGTAACTGATTTGGTGTTGGTTTGCTGGACAGGCTAACTGGCACGGGGGTGTGAGCGTACTCATGGCCGTCACAATGGTCTGCATGGAAACAGCGGAGAAGAAGTGTCACTGCACAATTATTCACAACAAAAACGGTGGCGTTGTTTCGGACATTGTCACCATTTAGTGCTGTGACTGTTTCATTAGCAGAGAACGTCAGAAAAATATAGTATGAAGTGACTTGTAACGTAAACACACAGCTACTATTCAGAAACGTTCTCACAAAAATGAGTTTCTTACCTCTATAGCTTCTTTAATGTTGTTTTTGATGTCATTAATTTTCTGTTTTTTCTCCCTGTGGATAACAAACAAAGAGGTTAGTCCTTTGTCCCAAATGCAATGATGGGAAGAGAAGATCAGTCCATAAAACTAAACTACTTGTACCAAGAAATAATCCACAACCTGTGGATCAGCACATTACAACCTTTATTGGACCAGAACTGTGAATTGTTTCTGCCTACTACTATATAAAAAAGAAAGAAAGAAAAGCAGAATGTCTTGACATGTAACTGGAGGAAACAGCAGTGTGATGTGCAGAGCTGGACAATAAATCAGATGTGAAGTTTGGTTTCTAATGATGACTGAAAGATAAGAGTTCACAGTCATTGTGTCATATGACACAATGTCACATGACTTAGCCCAACTTAGCCCAACAGGCCAATTGTGATTCATGATCTAATAAGCTGTTACAAACTCATCATGTTACATTTAGATGCACTGCAGAATGTTTAAGAGACTTTAAATGAAGCTGCTGCTCAGAGCCACTGACATTTACGTTTTAAAATGAATACAACTGATGACCATACTCTGATAATCCAGGAGCCTGTATGGAGTGAACATAACACAGAGCTTCATCTTTGACAGGAAAACCTTTATGAAGGCACAATTAAACAGTGTCTTTAGCCTTCAGTCGAGCTGTGTGGCGACATGTTTGAGCTGACAGCGGGCGCTCACCTCCTGCTTGTTTGCCTTCTTCCTGAGACCTCTGAATCACCAAACACCTTTTTCTAACGCTCAACTAGACGAGCAGAGAACTTATTCATTGATTTCACCTAGCAAAATCTGAGGATATTTGGTGCCACGTTACATTTAAACATATGACCTTCTTTTTATCAATTATAAAGTGTGGGAAATCGACATGGGAAATGATGAACCATCTGTTTGCTGACTCACTGAAAGTCATGTTGATTTTGCCACTTCATCGCTTACTGAAGTCGTTTTGAGCTACATGATGTGTAAGACTTTCTGTTTTATAGCATTATAAATTAAAAATCCTACGCTTGACTCTGTGTTTCAGCTCCTGAAGATCTTTTCTTGACTTTTTACCAACAGATACATTAATCAGTTAGTGCCGTAATCCGCAGATGGGCAGAATGTGAAAAGCCCTGATACAAGTGACACTGGCTAATGCTGCTGCTGTGTTTTGGGATAAATTTCACTTCACAGTGAGTGAAGAAGCTTAAGGCTTTGTGTTCGATTACAATAACAGAGGTCAGCAGGGATGTTTACAGGCAACTACCCATTACTCACAAGTCGTGATAAGTCTGCTGAAGACGTTTTCCATTCATTTACAATATATCAAAGTAGAATTATTGGGACTTGCAGGTTTGTCAGAACTCCAAAGGAACAGCTAAGGGACTCGTCTCAGTGGAACAAAAGTAGGACTGAGGAAAGAAAGTCGACATTCCTCACGCTGCAGCCTCCGCGAAACCAGAACTTTGAAATCAACATGTCATCTCTGCTATACTGACTTTCTCCCTCCCCACACGTCCTCCGGAGGTGGGACTGTCATGTGCAGCGAGTACAAAAAACACGTCACAAGTCAGTCACCGTCAGTCATTACAACAGAGCGTCTGCTTCAGTGAGGAGCATCTGACATCAACATGACCCAAATAATAAGCACATGATGATGTTTCAACCCCCTTTCTAGGAAGAGACGATTAAGAACTGAAAAATGTGACTTTGTTTCCATTGCATCAACCTGGGGTGGAGTTTTAGGAAATTCACAAGACGGGGTGGTTTGTAAACACCCATGGGCAATGTTTCCAAGAAAACCTGAAACAGATAGCTTTCTTTTTGTGTCCTGCAACTATCAGTATTTACGCCAAAACAGTTAAAAAATCCATCCAAAACATTCCACTGCTTTGTCCTCTTGAACCCACGCCCAGGTGATAAGTCTGAAGCATGAACACATTCGAGAAAAAATACTGTTCCTTGTGTCTTATTTGTTTACAATGATTCATTCCTACAAATCTTGTCTGTTTTTGAAAATAAAAACGTCTTAATGTAAAAAATAACGTGGATTTACACAATGCAACTTATTGTGCAGCTTATATAATACAAACATTCTCTATACTTGAGTGAGTCACCTAAATATAACGGGATATGAAAAGAGTAGTTTTCATTTCTCTTCCTGTCTTTCATCTTCATTGACTCATTTGCTGATTAATTTCTCTATAAAGTCATTTCGTTATCAAAATGTTCATTTTCAAAAACTCATGACGACGTTTACGAAACGTCTTTCGCCCACCAGCTGATATTTTCCGGGCAAATACAGGAGCCAGTGCAGAGATGAAAAGCTTCTGAAGGAAGTATAGATACAAGGACAAGCTGACCAGTCACGGCAAAATGAGTCAATAGCTAATTTAGAAGTTGTGTGAAACAAACGCATGTCCACACCAAACAATGTTTGGTCAGAGCCAACTGAAAGAGAAAGAGTCCCTTGTTTCAACTCTTTGATGCTGAGTGACTGTGTACCGGCAGCAGTTAGGGAAGCAGCTGAAGTGACACCAGCACACACCAGAGGGTCCGCAAACTTTGGAAACTTTCACCCTCAAGATGAGCAAAACAAAAAAAAAACATGGAGCCACTGCAGCTACGCATGAACATTTGAAGAGGGAGCACATTTTGGAATGTCAGGAGACTTTAAAACATGTCAGGTATTTGCCTGACACGACGAAACCTTTCATCAGCACTGGTTCGTCTTCCCTGTTAGCGAGAGTATATAAAAACCACCCAGATGACCAGGCCAAAGAAAAAAGCATGACACTGACGTGCAGATCGATTCGGCCCCTTCAAGCACCTGAGTGGAACCTCCACCACTATTGAAGCTGTTTCTATGCCTCCAGCTGGATTTGAAAACTTTTACAAAACTATCTCCACTGATGTCACTTTTTCTGTTGCATATAAGGACGGTTAGAGCTCTTCAACAGTTCTAATAAAGTTCTTTGTTTCCACAGCACAAACGAGCAGTAGAGTATAAACTAAACCGCAGCATTCCGACAGATTATTATTTTTCAACTTCATGTCAAACCTAAATTCTGCTAAAGAGAAAAAGCTAAAATAGCTTCATTTAAACATTCACCCCAAACTGTTTGTGCACTTTACTGGGCCAAATGCTCTGGGGGGGTGTGATTAATAAAAGAGATAGAGAATCCGGATGAGGAAAACAACTCACTCCGCATTGAAGCCATTAACGTGCAATATTCGCATCTGCTTGACTATCGTGCTTTTCCCGGATTCACCCGCCCCTGGAAACACAAAGAACAGACAGAAACAAGTCAGGTGGTGTTCAGACACTGTGAAAAGTCACATTGAACACATCCAGGATGTGCTTCCACCTGAAACAAATAGATTGTTGTTTAGAAATCACAGACATTGGCTCAGATGGACCCTCAGACATCAGCCCCGTTATGAAAAGCAGTGGGAAAAAATTACAGCCAGTAAACCATACAATAATTTGCACAAGTGAGATGATGCGAGCTCCAAAAGTCAGGGGAATCTGAAAGGTTCTTGGATACTACTATCAATCTGAGGCCCATCAGCGTCAGTCTAAACAAGATCAACTGGTCATTTCAGAATATAACAGAGAGCAAAGAAAAACAGACATGTATATTTCCATCATTCTGGTGCAATAACACTATGGGGGGGAAACCAAATTCCAGGAGGTCCAGCTCACACCTGCCATTTAAGGTGAAGGTTATAAATCTAGAATCAATTTCAGACAACAATGAGCAGGACCGTCATTCACAGGAAGCTAGTAATCCTCATAGCAACCCTAATTTGCTTAGCAGGACAATGGCGGCAATCTCGAGGTTCATACGTTATCATGTTAAAATATTCCTTCATGTGTACACTACTTGAACATATTACCAATGGATGTTCATTTCCAGAGGAGACGTATGAGAAGAAGACGGAAGAAATGGCATCAAACTTGTGGCTGGAATAACTCTAGGACACCACATCACAACCATATGGATTTTAGAAGCACCCGAGCAAACCAGCTACTGGTGGAAGGTAGCTGTGTGTGTGTGTGTGTGTGTGTGTGTGTGTGTGTGTGCGTGTGTGTGTGTGTGTGTGTGTATGCAGTCGGGCATTACAAGCACCGACTGGATTCAGAAGACATGCCTGAGTATCACTTAGACCCAGGTGTCGAGACGTCACAGCACTGCATCTTTTGTTGATGTGTTGCATGCTGGGAAACTTTTTTCCACAGGTGCGAAGTGAAACGAAAGCCACTGCATATGTTTTATTCATCACACATTACTGAGCCATTTCACCAGAACCTACCTAAGAGTAGCAGCCGGTGGGTTGCCCGGTATATCTGTTTGTCTTTCTGGAGCTGCTTCTCTATCTTCTTGTTGGCTTCCCTCTGCGCCTTCTCCTCATTTCGTTGATCTTCGGTCTTACTATTGCCAAGACAGCCCATCTTCCCAAAAACCCAGCAATAGGTTGCAGGGGAAGCAGGGTGGATGGTTGGGTGTGTAAGGGTGCAAGGAGGGAGAGGAGGGGAGGGTGTTGATCAGAGGAAAGGAGGGGAGGCGGAAGATCAATCAATCCAAAATTCCCAGACTGGCCCAGCAGAGGAACACCTGGCTCAAAATGGGTGACATTGATGCGGCCAGATGCTGATGAAGGTGGAGAGCGGAGATGTTCCAGCAGGCACCGTGTGGAGGGTTCAATGATCGGCAGAGCTCAGATTCCTGGGTTTTCACTGTAAATCCGCAATGAAGTCATCAACATTGATAGGAGAGGGGATGACACATTTCCAGTTGTGCAATGTACATCGAAGGCCTCGATTCCTTGGAGGGTGATTTTCAACTGGTTCTTTTCAAAATGTGGATTTTTCTCAATATGATATTCAGTGATCTTAGCAAATTTCTCCTCGAGAGCCCATCTTCGGCAGATTTCTCCCACTGCCTCTCAATTCATTTCCACTCCGAGCCAAAGCCTTGGTTCCTTCTTTTTACGTCAATATTTGTTTAATTTCATAAAAACCTTCCTCCGTCGGGCACATCGGATCAAACGATGTGTGAATTAAAGAAAAAAGTCAAAAAATAATCACAAGAATTTCCCCCTAAAATGACGGTACGTGAATCATCAGGCTTCTTTCTCTCCGACCTGCCGCCGTCTATCACCGTTAGCCACTTTGGTGAAGAAGCTCTGGGTTTCAGCCGGTGTCACACCGATTCCCTCTCCCCTCAACAGATACTGGTGCTGCCTTTTTTCCAAAGGGTTTCACCAAATTCCCCCCACCCCCCAAAAGGCCCCTTTCTCCGTCCTTTTTCTCTCTCTAGCGTGAATTTGCGTGTCTCCTCACATCGGAAAGCGTCTCCGGAGCAGCATCGGCGGTGTTCGTCAGTTCGATGTCCTTGAATACGTACGCGATATCGGTGGGAGTCCTCCGTTATTTGCCCCTGTTTGGCGCAGGCACAGCCCGCTGTCAAGCCCCGCAGCTTTTTGTATTCCCTTTGAATCCGTCTGCTGGATTCTGCTTACATGTGCCTGAATACGTGAACGCACCGCGGTGTTTTCAATCACTCATCCGACAGAGAGAGTCCATGTGAGGCCGAGAGGCCGCGAAAGCTCCGGTGAACTGCCCGGGGAAACGACAACGGCTCCTTTGCAGTGTTTCTCTGAATTATTTTTGTCCCTCTTTCTCTCAGAATTGTACATTGAGATAGATAACGTTAAAGAGGTGGGGTGGGGCAAACTGCTCTCACGGAACCCTGGGAACGAAGGGTTGTTGTGAAGTTCTCGGGGAGTAGAAGATAAGTTTCCGGTAGTGGATTTCACAATAAAACATAGTTTACGAAGTACAGTAGAGAGGCAGACGAAAATGATACAGAAGCAGTATCTTCGGAGTTGCACATCACACCTCTCACTAAGAATTCGCTTATTTACAACAATTGTAGAATAATGTGCGAAATGACCATGTTATTAATCTGGGATACTGATAGAATTGTGTTCGTTAATGGGAATAGCACCCACTTCCACAAGGTTTCGAGTATTGTTATTACCTTTCAACAGGATTATATAAAAACTTGCGGACAGCTGTGGGAGAAAACTCATGTTTTTCAGTTTGAATTTCATAACTCATTTTCATTTGTTTTACTAGTAACCCAACAACTAGAATGTGCTTTTCTCTTATTTTTTTCCTGCAAAAGGGATCAATACGTAAGCAAACTGTCTCATTATATTGAGAGAAACGCCTTTAATTTGAAGGTCGCTCCTACGAGTTTCCATTTTTTCTATACATTTCCTTGACACATGTGAAACGAGGTAGTCGGGTCACATGATTGCCCGGAGTGTCACTGAGCAGAGGTGCAGAGGGGAGAGGCGCCCTCTTTGAAGTCCATTTACTGTCACCCTGTCCATCCGAAAAGAGTCCATCAGGAACACTGAAATACGGAAATCATTATGAAGATTAAGATTAAGATCTTTGTTTATCAAAACGTTGCTACCTTTAAGTCATTGTTCCTCACTGCCAGGGTATTGTTACTCTCTGGTTACCCCCCAACACACACCCTCCACCCGCACGAACACGAGCATTGTTCATGTCCAATAATGAAATTCCGAGCATGTGGCAATATTTCAATTACCCTTTTTTGAACGACGTAACACATTTTTTCCTGTTTTAGTAGTATCTAGTCTAGTGAGTCTATGATTATCTATGGGTATTTTAAATGAGAAGTCATCCCTGAACTCCTTTTTGAACATTAGACTAAACATTATGGCATGATTTAGATGATGACTTAGATTTAGAAACCAATCCAAATGTCAGGTGAACTCAGCCTACATCGTGGTAATCTGAATAGTGTCATTTTTATTTTTTTTATAAAGCCCCTCAGGCTTTTCTTCTCTTTAGCTCTCACATGTATGCATGCGGACTGTTTACTTCACAAATCATAAGGCCTCAGACTGACTGGAGCACAGACTAGCACACAAATCCAGGCACACAAACAAACACAAATACGTCAAAAGGCAAGAAGGAGAGGCTCAGGGCAAAACAGATAAAGGTCATCAGTGACAACTCAATGCTACCATGACTCTCTAATGAACCCTGACAGACATTTAAAGAACTAATGACTAACATTGAAAAGAAAACTTCTCAAACAAGGCAAAAACTACTCCTCTCCCCAATTGAGACTGCAACTTGACCAGGTAGCCATAATAATTCCCAATTGCCACTGTCTCAGGTGCCACTGGTTTCTTTGCATACCCTCTACAGTGTGATAGCTAACATTCATGCATACAATGAAAAGCCTTTGTTACGCATCACAATTACCGTAGGAGTTGATAACATTAGACATTTCTGTCGGTGAGAGTCTGTCACCAAACATGATCATGTCTGATGTATATTACTCAAAAGGTTACAGTGCTGTGAACCTCAGATGAGAATGATTAACTTTACAGTTTATCTTACATTTAACAAGAATGACTGGAGGAGCTGAAATTAAACCCTGTGGAACCCCAAGATTAATTGAATCATGAAAAGGTAGCTTGCGGGTGCGTGTACTCTAGTACTCATTGGTGTTTATTGTCAGGTCAGGTCATTTTATTTATTGTATATGTGATATGTGTGTGACATACATTGGATGCAGTTCAGATTTTAGCAGTCTAACGTCATCAGACATTGAAAGTGTTTTATCATTTGCTAAGTTCGATCTGTCGCGCTCCATTTGATGGGAGACACGGGTGTGTGAACCATTGAATATCATTGTTTTGGGAAGAGTCTGTGATGAAAGAAAAGGAAGAAAGAAAAAGGAAATTCATATAAAACAAAAGACCAACAATCTCAAAGGGCTAACACCTAACTTATCTATTTCACTTGATGTGAAATAAGTGAACACTTGATCACTTTTTATCACTTCAATCAAATACATAAGAAAACAGCCTTCATGAATCCTAATATATAGTGAAATGTAGATCTCATGTCACTTCCATAGTACCCCTATAGATGGCAGCATACATCATTCTTATACTGCCATCACCAAGCGAATGGCAGGTGAAACCTGCACATGTACTACACATTAAGACAAAGACTTGTTATATTTTCACATTATCTTTCTTTTTTCTGTCTTTCTTTCATGACCATACAGAGGTTGTGTGTTCAATATAATAAAATAAAGTAGTTAATTGGTATTCAGCCTTCATTAGAAGTCAGAATAATTAGGTTTTTTTTTATATTTTAATGATCAATTTAACTGTGAATTATGGTTTGGTTATAAGCATAATTGAACTTAAACTTTTGGAAATTGTGCAATAATTCAGCTAGTTCAACATCTCATTCTCAAGAATAGAAAATGAAATGAATATAGATGTATCTGTCATTCTGCAATGACTTTAGGGCCCCTCAAATATCAGTAAATAGGGTGACTCCCTGACATCACTGATGACCTCATTGGGGGTATAAATGAGCAGTTGTAGTGCTTGAGCATATCAGAGGCCCCCACCTGCTCTGTGTGTTGCAGTTCATCCGTTCAACATGCGTGAAATTGTGCATCTGCAAATTGGACAATGTGGCAACCAGATCGGCTCAAAGGTAACAAAATAAGATTTCTATCCACCGTTTAAGTTATAATGTGCATCTGATAAATAATGATGAGACTAATGAAATGTTTCTCATCGCCATGGACAATGGTTATTGTGAGGAGAGTGCTAATGAGACATATTGTTTCCCACAGTCTTGGTAAAATGTGTCATTTGCACCTCATCTGAAAACGAAAATGGACTGAATCACTATTCATAATTCAGAGCAGGAATTGAAGGAATGGGCCGATGTGTTTTTACTACAAACATGGAGCATGGAGTACGGAAGTTTTTTTTCTCTTTTTTAACAGACCAGTTTCTCTTAGTCATCTTCTATCAAGAGTGCAGTGTAATTTGTTTGAAGGAAATCGAATGAGATGATCTAAATAGATTATTCATTCTGAGCACCTAAGATAAAATGCAATGTAACATGTGAACAAGGACATTGGCAGACATTATTAATAGAAACATACAATATAAATTTGATACTGCTACTTATATGTTTTGTTTTGGGCCTAGTATTGTACCTTGTACCACAGGTAGAAAAAGGTCAGCTAAAATTCAGATAATACCGATATTATTACTTGCACATAACTATTTTATTCAGCCAGAAGAACTTGTGAGTTTGTGATGACATTTTATTAAATAAAGTTACTTCATAACTTGCCTTCATAACAGAATTTGATTATTATTAATTAAGATGTTGTTATTATTAATTAAGATGTTGATTTTGGACATAAAGTGTTGTTGCACAGTGCAGCTAACTGTCTGAGTGACATAGGGTGTTTCCTGTCAGGCATTCAGAGACAAGATAAGAGCCACAGTGGGAGCCATATGGGTGGGCCAATTTTATCATGGCTAGCACAAAACAAGAGAGAGGAACTAAGAGATAAAAACACAGAAGCTAAAGCAAAATAATTCAATATGTTGGGCATTTTTACAAGTTATTTATCCGAAATTAAGTTCAGAAAGGTTTTTTTAAAATCTGAATGAGAAATTAGTCCTTCGTATGAAATTTGTTTAAACTCATTGAGGAAAATCATTCAAGGCAAAAGTTCAAAACACTGTAAGATACTTGATCCTCACTTCAATATAACTGGGCAGGTTATTCTTTTAATTTCTGCAAACAGTGAAACTTTAAAAACCTGAGCAATAACTGACCTGTTTTCATGATGATACTGTGGCTTTGTCGTTTTAGTTTTGGGAAGTGATCAGTGAAGAACATGGGATCAACGCAATAGGCATCTACGAGGGTGACAGCGACCTTCAGCTGGAGAGGGTCAATGTCTACTTCAATGAGGCACACGGTAAGAGAGACATTATTTCTCTCTACTTCTACTCTTTGTCAGCTTTGACAGGGCTGATAAAAAGCGAGGGAATAATAGAGTTCAGGCTGTCCATCAAAAATCTGTTCTGTTCTCAGGTGGTAAATATGTGCCCAGAGCCCTGCTGGTTGACCTTGAGCCGGGCACCATGGACAGTATAAGAGGAAGCCGAACTGGAGCCCTTTTCAGGCCAGACAACTTCATCCATGGTGAAATACATTCACTCTCCAATCATGTTGTTACTTTGTTTATAATTGGTTTTCATGATTTAAAAAATAAATAAGGCAGTGCCATAGGTTTGTAGGGTTCGGATTTATTTACCCGAGTAACCAAATTCCTGATGTCATCGCAATATCGGGCAAGTTTGGCTTATCACTGAGCCGCTGTTCTGAGATATTTTGCGACCTCGGACATTTTGCTTCCACATTACGTCACCGACCAACACGTCACCGAGTGATGTCACC
>JBBMJM010145001.1:10043-23258 GCA_037832705.1 Centriscus cristatus
TGTGTGTGTGTTATTAGATGCAGATTAGCAAACATGCTAATAATCAATACAGCTACATGAAATAGATTTGTGAATTATGAAAATGTATTCTCTCCTGGGTCGGGGTCCAATGGGACCACCCGGAGGACAGCAGCGGGGTGTTAGCTAGCAGGTGTGCACGTTCACAGCCGGACTCACGGGTTCAGTACGTCTGGTCCTCGCCCTTCACAGTCAATGGGGTTCAGCTCGTCGTCGGGAAATGCATATTTCATGTAGTTGTCATATCCGAAGTAGAACATTTCTTTGGCCATGTCCTTCATTTTCACTTTCAGAGTGTCTGGAAAGGAGCTGTATCTTCGGACGTACTCGTCCTTGTTCACGTCAAAGAAGCTCAGGTAGGATCTTCTAGTCGACTCCTCTCCCACCTTCGCACAGGTCGTCTGGGTCTCCTTATACTTGTGTCCATTTATTCGCCGAGACCACGAGTTACTTCCCGAGTCCCCCCTCTTGTCCTCTCTGAATAACAAGTCGAGTTTGTGCAGATTGAAGCCCAGCTGGAAGTTGAAACCCAAGCTAACATCAGGTCCCAGTCCGAAGGCGAACCACAGCACACAGCTGAGAGAGAGTCTCAGGACGACCAGACCAACTACTAGTGACCTCCATTGCATCTTTGCCTCACGTCGACCTTAAAACGCATAATTTAAGCCCATTACCCCCCAAAGAGTCAACGAAATCTAGTCCCTATGTGTAGGGCTCGAGCAGAGTTCGGAGGGATTCACCCGCTTCCTGTCAACAAACCGGCCCCTCCCTGATCCGAGGCTTTGATTGGCTCCCCCCTTCTGTCGTCAGCGTTAAATTGAGTATCTCGCCCACCGATTGGCTGCAGCTCAGCGGACTCGCTGCGTTTCGTGGCATTCCTGACGTGTCTTAAAGCAACTTCTCCACCAATAGGAATCAGACACAAGAGTGAGACGTGCCAGCCCGCGTTTGATTGTCAAGTTTCATTTGCAGGTAAAAAGGTTGAGCGAGACCAAATGTGAAGGACAAATTCAAGTTGAAGTTCATTCCCAACTGGTGTCCTGCACCTTCTCTAGGTTCATCACACCTGAGGTACATGATAAGACAATTAAAAACATGACTCACTGTCTAAATTCAGATCATTTGGCCAGTCTCACACACAGTTTGTACAAACACAGCAGGAGAATGTTTAAATTAAAAAGCATGCCTTTTTATTTCATGGATATATTGATGTGGTGTCTTTTCATTGGCGCAGGTAGGCACACCTGGCATGCTGCTTCGCGTCAAAGATGAGATATTGCACAAGGCACTTTTAACTTTCTGCCTCTCACGCAGTGTCGAGGCAGCACAAGGGACAAGGGACATCGTTTCACTGAGGCTCCTTACAAACAGAGGCTGCTGTGACCACGCAGCCCTGCACACCTTTACTTTTAGTACATTCAGACTTTAAATAGAATCATATATTCATACACGCATATCTCACATCAGTAAAAATTATACTAGTTGATATTTGTACAGACCTGCCCACATTGATCTTGCGTAAATGCACAATTTTTCTAAAACCATAGACATAGAAAGCAGAAACCACAACCCAGCCAATGGTCGTCAAAACAATCAGAATAACTTGACAGAAATAGCAACAGCAACAGCAAAACCTGCATGTGCGTTTCACGTGAGGATTGCTGCAGACCCAGTATTAATGCTAAACAGCAGTGGATACAATCACAGGAGTAACGCAGAGATCACTGATTAGGTGCTTACTCGGAGGTAACGTACAATACAAAATAATGCCAATTATATTCCATATATTTGGTATCGGGGTTACATTTTGCGTAGTGCACTGAGGGTTTTATGAAGAATCACAAGGTGGAAAAAACATGTTTAAAAAGTGACAGAAGCTAAACAGTGCAGCAAGACTTGAAGATATGACTGTACATCAATCGGAGAGTGTTGCATGACGGAAACATGGCAAACACAGCGGGGTAAACACCGGCAACATTTTCAGCTCCTCCGGGATTTCGAGTGCTGAATGAGCCACTGAAGTGTGATGTCTGCAACCAAAGCAACAGGATGTGTCAGGGTCAGTTCTGGATGTGTTTTGAATAACATATATGGAAATGACAGGAGGTTTTAAAGACAAAAAGAATGAGTGAGTACCCAAATAATTCCGGTCATAATGAAAGGGCACAAAACAAAACACTAAATGAACGCACTGGAAGTCATCTCCGGAACAGAAAAAGAACTAGGGCTGTTGAGGAAGTGATTTTCTTGAGGATAAAAACGTGACATTGATCTTGTTCTCAGCCATGTTCCACACAAACCTGTATATCTGCTGCAAAGAAAACTTGGCACACTTCCACCTAGTTCTCATGTTAGTTCTTATTGCAGCTGGCCCTCTAACCCTTCAGACAAACCTACATCACACTAAAGAAATGAAACGGAAACGACAAACGTGCTTTCAAAGAGTCAGCAGGGCTTTTCGTCTACATCACAGCCCACAATGTGATCCTGCATTGATGAACTTACCGATGTTATCTTTCTCTTTGCATGAAATGGAGTAGCAGCAGATCTCCCTGTCCTGAATAGCCGCCAGATTCCTTTCAAGGGAGAGTCCGTATGAACATATGAGCATGTAGAAATATGAAATTTGACTTTTTTTTTTCTTCAGATTCAGTTACTACATCCACTGTCGGCACAGTGTATATACAGTGGACAGAAGAGGGCGCCAGTTCTTCACAAAAATTAAGGAGAAGATTAATATACGTATGAAATAGTTTAAAATTGTAACCAATAAACTTGTTAAGGTTCCAAAAATTAAAAAATGAATCCCCTTACCAATAATACATAACCAGTATACAGTGAACCAGTATAGGAATGTACATTGTACTGACCGAGTTTGAAGGGGACATGTATCAAACATTAGGGTTTTATCATACTTACAGTTTCTCAATGAGCTGCTTTTCATCTAGTGCGGTGGCGAGATCCCTTTTGTTCCCAAGCACCAAAACCTAAAGACACAAAAAGAATTAAATCTTGCACGGCTGTGATGCTCCTTTCTGCAAATGCAGCGGGTAGGCGCTGACAGAAACCCACAGTTTTGCAGAGATTGCACCAAACTTTACCTTCATTTCAGAGCAACACTTACAGGAATTCCTTGCAACTGTGGTTTTTCTAATAAATTATGAAGCTCATTTCTGGACGCCTCCACCTTCTCTCGATCTGCTGCATCCACCATGTACCTAAAAATGAACAGCACTGATGTCGTTAGCATCATCGGTACGTTCGTTAAATTATTGCTTCGCTCAAACGTGATTACTCACACTATTGCGTTAACCCCTCGACAGTAACGCTCCCACATGCTTCTGAACCTTGGCTGCCCTCCTATATCCCAGATCTAAACAATTGAAGGTACATCATCAAACAATACATTTTACTAATGTTGCAACGTGCAGTTTAACAACTAATGACAGCAACACTTTGAAAAGATGAAAATCCACCTTGATGGTGACGTTTCCTTTCGTGACCTTCCTCATGTTGAATCCAACTGTAGGAATCATGTCTTCACTGAAATGGCCCGACTAGCAGAGAAGACGAGACCACAGGTAAGTCTCTGAATAGAAACTGTAGAGTGTATGTGCAGGAAGAACCGTTTCACGTTAAATCAAAAGGCAGCGAGATTTGAAAGCTCCTTCGGTCACATGAATTTCAAGAATCCAGCTTTGTTTTGGCTTAAAAAAGGAAACCAGTCTGTGTGGAAAGTAAAAGAAAGAACATGTCATTTACAAATCGGTGCCAGTTGAGACAGATACTTTACTTGATCTCAGTGATCTTCACTGTATCAGTGAATTAGTGGCATTTAACATTTGACTTCCTGTGAACCCAAACCACGTAAGGTCTGTGTCTGCACATACACAGCACATGACTCGACAAGGTCACCTGATGAGGCTGAGTGGAAATGAATGGCACGGTCTCATGACTCGAGGAAGGAGGAACCACCCCCACTAAAACTCTGCGTCACATTTTTTTTTTCTCGTGTGTTAGGGATGGAGGAGGGTTACGTTCCAGCTGCAAACCAAACTTCCTCCTCAGCCACCCGCCCTCATTTCCCAAAGAACTCACCAAAAATTACTTTTCTGTAAATGTTCTGTCAGTTTAAGCCTTCACAAAGATGAACAAAAACATATATCAAAGCTTCAGCTCTTGCAACTTAAGTTATTGGTGGAAAGTAGTAAAAAAGAGTGATAAAAATCTTTGTTCAATTATCAATTATTCACTTGTGTTTAGGGATTGTTTTGTCTAAAAAGTCTACAATGGGGAGTTCACTGCTTATTTGTAGTTCAAAAAGTTCAGAACCTTAATGTTTGATTACATTCTTAAAAATCATTAAGAAAAAACCCAAAGAAATGTCCAAATGTTAGAACCGAGCCTGGTTGGCTGGTAGAAATCATGAGTAATCACTAGTAAACTCAAGGGGATAAACCAGCACGAAACCTTCCTGTGAGCGAGTCTGTTACTAAGAACATCCCAAAGGTTTTTCCCTCACTGAATTTGAATGTCGCAAGCGAAGAATGTTTCCACATGTCCTTCTCCAAAGGAGACATGAGCGGTTCTCTGGATTGAAATTGTGAAGGCTGTTTCCATATTCATTTTATGTCGAATAATGGAAGTATCTGTTGGGGAACTCCCACACGTTTATTCAAGCTTTTCCTGTCTTTTGTCAGGTGTCTGTACTCAGTCACATAAAACCTAAGCAAAACATGTAAAGTTAAAGATGTGAAAACTGACCTGAAGTGACACAGACATTAGGAAAATTAGGAAAACCAGAAGTTCTGTGATAGACTGGGACGGTACCCAACATGTTCAGGCTTTCATCAGATTTCATAAAATGTATCTGCAGGTGAAAAGGATGTTGAAATACTCAAGAACGGGTGAGAATTGCTCCATTGAAACAGTTTTGTGTAATCACTTCAGTTGCATACATAGAAACAGACCACAAGCCGTGAACCTACTGCAATTCAGTATCCAGAGATCCATGAATACAGCTAATATCTACCAATTCATTTCATCTGACAACTTATATGACTACAGATAAGGATTTACAGCAATTAACGGAGAGTGCCTGTCCTTCTATACTTGTGTTTCTCAAGTTTTGACCACTTCCAGGTGTGATGAGCTCAACTGAACCCTCCTACATCAAAAGGGGGCAAGTGCAGTTCTTTTTACCTGTCTCAGAACAGTCCAAGCCAAAGACAGTTATGACACTGGGTCTGAGGACATCTAACCTCAAACTGTTTATCAACTACTTATGTGTGGGGAATTTAGGTCTGGGGTGTAAAGTGGGACGTAAGACCCTTACCTCCCTGAATATCCACAGCCACTGGCCAACTCAGCATTTATGCTGATGAACATCGTCTTCCATTATAAAATACTGTAAATCTATCATGTAATTAGTTGGCCGACAAGATGAGAAAACGCAGAAAAACTGTCAGAAACCCAACTTTTTGTTCACAATAATCCAACCACCCCCACTGGAAACGGTTTAAGAACTTTTTTGACTTTGTCTGACACAATTCTGAAGCTTTACATGTGTTCAGTAATTGTTCAGCGATGTTGATACAGATAAAACAAACGAAAGTAGTGTAACGCAGCTCCAAGATGGTTCCTGCCACATCAGGTGTGTTTACCTGCCTGAAACCTGTTTGCTGAAAAGTCAACACTCTCTGGGACATTCAAGAAGTTGCAGTAATGGTCAGCACATCGTTAGTGAACGCAAACAGCAGCCGGCCTTGAACTCTCTGACAAATGATATGGACTGAGTCACAACAAGCACAAACATGTCTGCAGCGTCTGAGTTTAGCATGTTTAGCATTCACGCAGACAGCAGACAACGACCCACCGGCAGTTTAATAAATCCACCGACTCGAGCAGTAACAATATGATTCCGTTTTCGTGGAGTTCTGTGGGTGCTGTGGTCCCAAACGAGTAGCTTTAAAATGGGTTTGGCCCAGGCACTGAGACCTCGCTTGGAAACTGCTGTGCCATCATTAGCGCTAATGGTATTAGCATAACACTAGCAAGGTGGCTAGCAGCTGGAGACTTACAGCGATCACGTTTACAAATGTTGTTTTTCCCGAGTACTGGAGGCCGACCAGCGTCAGCTCCATCTCCTCCTTCCAGAATAGGGACCGGAACCAGTCCAGAAGCCGGTTTATTAAGGCCAGCATCTTGACGGTGATCACTGTGAGCTTCTGTGTACTTTCGCTCCGGTCGGATGTGGCGTTCTCCAGCGAGGAAAGAGAAGTGGGACGGAGCCAGCTGTCATATGACCAGTCACCCAAAACGTGCGTGACAACGCCCCCTCTGGCCGTTGCAGGAAGCACATCTATAAAGTTCCTCGATTTTTGTACAGTATTATGAGGAGGGGCCAAGGCAACTAATGAACATATGAACATGAACATAAAAGTAATCACAAAAGACAACCTATTACTACGCATTGGTTAACAAAACAGGGAGCAACAAGCAGTGTTCACATGTTCACACATTAAGCCATTGTTGCTGTTCATCAAGAAAGAACAACAAACAATGCAAACAGCAACGTGTATTGTAAAATGTATGAAAAAAACATATTTTACAGAATACAGATTCGATGCAAAAACACATCCAATGTCTATCACTAGTTATATTAGGATATATAACTAATGTAGTATAAGAATACCTTCAATTAATGATAAACATTATGTTGTACGTTTTAGCATAGTTAAAAAGTGTCATTAGGTTAAAGGAAATCACATTCAGACATCCCCCAAATAAAAATATATGCAAACTGATTAATTACATCAAATATAAATCAACATTTTTGTTATTTAATATCTGTTATCATTGATTTTCTTATGAAAACATAAAAGACACAAATTCGTCCAGAATACAGAATATCCATCATATTTATACAACTATGTAGCACCACTTATGATGTGTATACATTTTTCAGCTCAGATGGACTATTTCCAGATTTACTTGACTCTTGTAAAAGGATTCATCCTGGATGATGAGCAGGTGTCCACTCTCCTCCTTTGACAGGTGAAAGTCAGCCGTGCTTGCAGCAACTGATGGGTCAGCAGGAGATTTATCTGATGATGTAAACAAATAGTAATAAGGGAGATTCTGAAACCAGCAGGCAGGTAAAGTGCAAAATTGTACTGTGTCTGGGCCAATCCAGATGAGAAAAAGAGGCCGAGCCTTTAATAAGAACAAGAGACAAGCTCTCTTACAAGGTTACTCTGCTTAACACCTGTTCTTCCATTTAAATGAAAGGATTCTCATCAGAAACCATCTACACTTTTATCTTCATTTGATTGCTCGTCCAAGTCACATTTCCACTTTTAAAATAGTTTTAAATGAAAAGATGACAGAATATGTCTTCATATTTCACCAGGAGTCTGTTGTCAGTGTTTGTGTTGCCAAAAGTGTCATGTTTCTATGACATTTGTGTACTGGACTGTCCCCAACTAAGTTGTGACGTCCTGAAAGATGCTTGTGGGTACAAACCACAACGAGACTTTTTGGCTGAAGAGTGGATTTAAGTTACTGGTCATAAATGAAAAGACAAACTTACTTGCTTTGCACTTCCGTTGTATGTATATACATACTTTATACAGGAACACAAAAAGAGTGAGAGTCAGCAAGATGCTAAGAGTCACGTAAAGGAAAACTCCCTCAGTCTGGTGTATCTGGTGAGAATCTGGTGAGAATGAAGTCATATCCAAGTTAGTTCAAGAATTTACAACTAGTGTTTGTTGAATTGGCAGCGGCTGTGTTGTGTCGAGACATACACACATGCAGTGTAACACATACAGCATATTCATACATACCGTGCATATCACATATTGTGTCATGGGTTTTGTTCCCTGGAAATTGTTCCACACGCCCAAATTTACTGCACCTGCTCACCAGGAACATACATGTTACAGTAGATCAGTGCTCCAGCTCTTAAATCCAATCCAGTCTTTATTCATATAGCATGTTTGTCTTTACTTATACAGCACATTTCATGCATGATGAAAGATGCTGTTAAGTGCAGCACTTTTAAAGGTGGTGTTCTCTGAAAAGGGTCTTACTGTGTCCGTGGTTTGCAGAGATTTGTTTTCTCCTCGTAATATTCATTCTCAGAGCACGGTATACACTGGTAGGAATACTCCTCCTGCCCTTCAGATCCAGAATGACGTATTCAAATATTCAGTTACTGAGTTACCTTAAGTCACATTTATTTTGGCTTGAAAGTAGGTACAGTCTTACCTGTCCTCAGCACTTTCTCCCCCTTGACACATTTACTTGCTTCACATTTTGAGCAGATGTTGTCGGTGCACAGGAAGCCAGAGCCACACGAACACTTTGTGTTTGTGGTTGGCGTACATTTCTGAGCATAGTCTGTGGGTGCAAGCACAAGAACTTGAGACCACAGAATTCCGTAGCACCTGCAGTGTCTTTCAAACACATCGAGTTTGTAGCTTATCATTCATTCATTCATTCATTCATTCATTCATTCATTCATTCCTTACCTTGCTGGCACGTCTGACATGGCTCACATCTGTCAAAGACGTTATATTGGTGAGAGAAGAAGCCGTCTTCACAGGGGCTACACTCCGTTTGTCTTGTCTCTGAGCAGAACTGCTTCATATATTTCCCTTTGACATTAAATTGAAGCAGTGATTCTCAACAATGTTGTAAAGTCGGATGTGCATTCTCAAAAACAACAAAATGATATCAGACGATAGTAGGGATGTGATAATAATTTGTCATTCCATTTTAAGTATCCCACAATATATCCATATTTAAATATCCCATAATAATTCCATGTTTTACCTGGGGGGCACAGGTCACAGCATATCCCACGTATCACCGTCTGTTGAGGTCTGCAGCCTACAGCGGCATTTCCTAAAGACACCAAAACACTCCAAACAACTAGTCCACAGAGCTTTGGAGAAATCATCATGACCACTGCTTCTCTGGTGCGTGTCGGTTTTTATGTCGGCTCTCTGCTGACGTCACCTTGGTTACCTCACAGTCATTCAGTGAGGAAGTGAAAGAGCCTTGCTAACTACCTGAATTTATGTTCACAGCCATAAAAGGTCAATACAACTAGATTGTCTAATTTAATTCATAGGATATGGTATAAATGGTTTTAGACAATTTTAAAAATACCATGATTGTAGTAGATGTTGTTTTTAAATGTTTTGTAAAATAGGATGCGGAATATTTCAACAAAACATGCTCTTATGCTGCTTATCATCAGCCTAATAGCAAAATTGCCTGAATTGAGAAATAATGCAAATTATACATACATCAGAATTTGGCTGGTGAATAAGAGGTACATTATTCTTAACAGGAGACATCTGGACAACCTACAAGTACAAGGAAGATATGAGCATCCTGTCTAATGTGATTTAACAGGGAATAAATCTGTTCATCCAGTCTTCAGTCTGTGTATGTGGCCTTTAGTCAGTTTTGTCCACACTGACCTTTGGTGTTTTTCAGTTGCCTCTGAGTCTTGTGAGCAGGTTTGCCACCTAACGTACATGACTTCTTGTGATAGGTCACAGAAGGTTGCAAACATAACAAACATCATTTATGTAAAAGGTTAAGAAACCTTTTAAATCAAGCTCATTTCATGTACTTCTCTCTCTGACGTGCAGCGTGAAACAAATGGTCGCCTGTCCTACGTGTGGGTCACCCACCTACAACATGTGACTGTTGTAACTGTATAAAGGCATAGTAAGTGTAGTGTATGTAACCTTCTTGTTTTTAAGAAAACCATCAGAAATTAATACATTCATAAATTGTTTAATTACTTATTTTTAATTTTTATTTAATTCATTATTCAGCTTTTTAGCAAATAGAATTATTTTTGGTTATCCTAAACAACCTAAAACTTGTACATTTTTGTCTGATTTAAAATTTAAAGTCAGACGAGTGGGGAAATAAAGAAGAAATCAGACTTCAACTGTACGTTTTTAGTATAATGATAATAAACTTAACTGACCGACAAGGGGTTCTTATAGGTTATTCAGGGACTCGCTAATGGTTGGGGTTTTTTTTGCATTTTATATAATGTAGATCAGTATCTAGAGTTGGAAATTGTTTGCTACACTTACAGTAACACAACACACGCTCAGGGATAGAGCACGTCGATGATGACGTCACATGTTGTAGGAGGGTTCGAACATGCACCGTTTGTTTCACACTGAACAGCAGAAAGAAGTAACTGTGAAAGGAGGCGGAGGAAAAGGTTACGTAACCTTTACCAGAACCTGTGTTTGTCACGAAGCATCCTCCTGCGGTCACACGGAGCAGGTCTTTCGGTGGTACACCTGCTCTGAGTCAGAGTTAAGTGTCATTTTACACAGCGTATGTGCACTTGTAGCTTCAATTGTAAATAGTTTATATAAAAACACAGTCTCAGGCAGCATCATTGTCATCTTCACATCTCCATTGATAATGTTGTATATCTCACCTGAACAGAACAGAACCGACTATAAAAACACACTCTCATGACGCCTCTGTCTCTGTGGAGGCTTCAAGAACATGAAACTCTTCACATTTACGTCACTCTTTCCAAGCACTGATCTGACAATACGCATGAAAGGAAGTAGCAGACAGCGGGAAACAAGCACCTTTATCTAAACAAGGGGAAGGGGGAAACTCCAACCACAGACATTTTTTGTATTATTTGTTCTGTTCCATGATCACTTCAACAAACACAGAGTAGAAGTAGTCAATGCCTTCTTGGTAAAGACAGTATCAATGTCTCTGAGGTTCCTGTTCCTACATTTAACACATTTATACAACATAAAGATTAAAAAGTTTCACACAATGTGCATTTGGTTGACAGCATAAGAAAAACGACGGAGCGTCGACATTATTATCAAAAAAGAAATGAGGTATTATATGTGCACGTTTCCCGGTCACGCAATAGTCCCATGTTGACGACCTCAGACACCTGCTGCACCACAGAACTGATTTGTTTTGTTTTTGAGGATTCACATGACCGGACTGATCTGAGGGACATTTCAGATAAACACATCGAGTCCTTTCACCTCAGGGCTCCTCTGGGTTCAGTTTGAGAGAAGTCAGACTGCTGTCGCCACTTTCCTCAACTGGCCGCCGACATGAATCACTGGCTGGAAAGGAAACATACGGATATCAAGACAATCCACGACATTCTGTACAATGTTGCTGAGTCATCATATTCATTATGCACGCTGTTGATTTATGGTCAACATGGTGTTAATAAAACAACGAAAGTAAAAGCTGCCCACTAGAGAGAGACATATGAAACTCATTAACCTTCTAGTTGAGAGTTCATAAAGGACTAGGAAACGTGTAAGAAACAAAAAAGTAATAAACTTTATCAGATGGTGACATCGTGTGTGCAGCCCCACAACCGCTAATAAGACTTTAAAAGTAGTTTTACTTTTCTTTTTTTTTTTTTACTTACGTTGCACCTCTGGTTTTCTCTTCTCACACGTAGAAGTGTTCAGTCTACACATCACAGCGATGAGAACAAGCACCCCAATGATTCCGACTATGAGAAGGATGACCCCTGAAGACAAGCACACGACGGTTACTCATAGCGAGGGTCACATATAGTTTCAGCACTAATATGACACAAAGCCATTTTTTTACCCGCATGATTGTTATTCCCCTGAGGCAGCACCTTGCCCTTTGTGGTTGGATGTGTCAGAGCAGCTGGGGTGCTGCTGGTGGTACCAGAGAGAGGTTTCTCATGGGTTTCAGCCCCCTCGTGTGGAAGCTGGGGTCTTAAACGTGTGATGACGTACACATTTTTGTTTGATGTGGGCGGAGTAGTGATGGGCTCGTCCATCTCCTGATTACAAACGGCATCTGAGATGTAAGTACCAGGCTCTTTCACACCTGACTTACATCTGGGATAGAGGACATAAGATCAAAACGTATACAGGGTTTTTACTGGACTTATATTTGTTACCACCAGAGAACGTCTGACATACTTTTTCCATTCTTGACAGGGAGAATCTCGACGGCTGCTGAAATATCCATAGTCACATTTTAAACATGCTGTAATGAAAACCAGAAGATAATTAGGAAAGGTGTAAAAAAACAAAAAACAGATACAATTTATTGATCTGTGATCATCTATACCTCCTTCTTTCAGCCCAAAGCCAATGTCACATGTGCAAGTAGCATGATCACGCTCCACCGAGACAAAACCTTCACGGCACTGACACTTGGTATTTGTCACTTTTGTGCACATTTGTATGGTCTTGCTTCCCGAAGCTACAAGAAAAAGACATGCAGGCAGAGACTCATCAACTTGTCATCATGAATCAGACACATTTAGAAATGAAATGTGGACTGAAAAGCAGCTTTCACACCTAACCATTTTCCATACTGATCAACAAATTGCGTATAACAGTTCTCTGTTGAGTTATTTACAGTTTTTGATCTGATTTTTTCGACTTACATTCGTCACACTTTGTACACGCGGGGCACCGTTGAGTATAGCGTTCCTCTGGCTGAAAATATCCATCAGGACAGTCCTCGCAATGTCCGCGACGACCGACCCTCTGACCTTGGATAGGATTTGAGCATCAGAAAAAGGTAACATGGCTTTACATGCATCATCACAAAGTCACTGAGGCGGAGAAGTAACCACACAGTAACCACACAGAAAGACGGCAGAAATCGTATTTTACCTTTTTGACAAAGCTTGGTACTTAAACCAACATGTACATAAAATGTCAGACTCCAGACAAGCACGTTGAGCAGATCCATGTTGCGCATAATGTGAGAACAGGTACTGACGAGCTTTTGTGAATGATAGTCAGCGCAGGAAACCTTTGTAGGGTACTGACGTGCAACCCACGTGTTTTTCTCAGAATGAATCCACGACACTACAGCTATGTCCCACTGTTTAGCTGGAAACATTTAGATTTTTGTAATAAACAGAAACAGGTACAGTTGATACATTAGACTTATTTTCCATGGTCTTCATCATCATATTGGCTGTGTGTTAATAAATAGAGTTGATTAAGATACTTAATTGTATTGTATTATGAATTTTGTTTAATTATTCTTTGGATGATTTCTACCTCGGGGGTTAATATATATATATATATATATATATACACACACACACACACACACACACACACACACACACACACACACACACACACACACACA
>JBBMJM010145002.1:0-11189 GCA_037832705.1 Centriscus cristatus
GTGTGTGTGTGTGTGTGTGTGTGTGTGTGTGTGTGTGTGTGTGTGTGTGTGTGTGTGTGTGTGTGTGTGAACTCAGAGGAGAAAACATGACAGCAAACAGAGGACAGAGAGGACGGCCAACGGTTCACTCCAAGTTCGTCCTCTTTGTGTGTGTCTGGCTACAGATGGTGCCGTGAATGTGTGTGTGTGTGTGTGTTCATCTCTCTCCTTTGCGTTGGTTCAATTAGCGAGGCAGCAGGTGCTGCAGAGAGCGAGCCGGCTGCTGCTGCTTCTAAGGTTGTCAGAACGCCGGAAAGTAGGAAGAAAAGAAGTGGCTGAAGTAAACGTGAGGGCTGGGAAGGAAAAAAAAAAAAAAAAGAAAAGAAAAGAAAAGAAAAAGAAAGGAAGACATGTGTGTTGCGAGATCCCTTTTTGGGGGCGGGGGGTGTAAGACAGGAGAGCAGCCTGAACAACGAATGACTTTGATGAGACGATGACTGCAAACTTTGAAGTAAATAATATATATATATTTCTGACTTTTGTTAAATAATATGCATATCAATGATGATAAACAACCAGCAGGTCTTTATCCTCCTGTTAAATTGTGCCCACTTGCTGTATTTAATCTTTTCCTGGCTCTTCACCACTGTCACATCTGGACTCGGTCTCCTCCGTGTCTCTCCGTCTCTCTCCACACAAATACACTCGGGATGCTCGCTGTCGCTTTGGCTTTCACAGCCCTCCACCGACAGCTCTCTTCATTACTCGTGAGGGGCTCTGGGGGACCAGGTGAGGGAGGGAACGGTCCATGTGTGTGTGTCCTTTGTTGCAGATATCACAGTAGATTAACTTCAGGTGCCCAGCTGCTGTTCGGTAAACTTATTAATACCATGTGTATACGATGTTAGATCTACTGGTCAGTGAGCTGCCTCTCACATCAATGTCCTCCTGGGTGAAGTTCTCGGGGTCTTCTCCCATCATGTTGGCCAGGTGCCGCCTGCCGATGTCGAACTCCTCCGCCTGCTTCTGGATGAACTCCGCGGTGAACTTCTCCGGTCCGGCTGCAGCCAGGTTCTTCCTGCGGAGGGCGGAGCTCGTCCACAGCCGCCTCCTCAGGACCTGGGATGGACGAAAAGCGCCCCGTTCGTCTGAGGCACCGCACGGACCGAGCCGACAGAGACAACAGTGGAAACGACACGGCTAAAACGTCCACGCATTAATAAAAATACTCTAATGTTCAGTACTCGGTACTTGCTGTTGCCGTGACATATCTGCTCGGCTAATGTCAATGCTAACTCAAGGACGCTAGCTTTGACGTGTCCCCGTTTACACTCATCTGACGTCAGTTTTCAACAAACAAAAACAAACTCCGACGTCCGACTCACCTGTGATGCGACCGTCTGCATATTCCAGCTGGAATTACAACATTTCCCGACAAATAGTCCCACGGTGCGTCCACACGACGCAGCCATCTTGGTTGTAGGTGTGACGTCAGCGGACAGACGTAAGCAACAGAAAACCGATAAGACAACGCACAAGCGCAAAGTTGATCGATCGGTCTATGTCACTCTGGGTTGTGAAGGAGGAAAACACAAATCTAGAAAATCATATAACTATTAGACGTACATCAGAATTACAATCATTCGACTAAAATGACAGGACAGCAGGCGCTCCAGGTCTTTATTCAGGTCTGAATCAGAAATACCTTTGTGTAAACCTTACACTATATTGCTATATTTAACATAAAATAAAGATGTAAAAGGGTTATATTTTATGTAATAGCTTATTAATGTAGCAATGCAACTGCGTCAGTGACTATTTTCTTCGGTTACCAGCAAATGTGTTTCATTCATTGGTTGATTAAATACAACAAATATGTAGAAATTGCATAGAATGACTGCAATAAAACACCATATATTAAAAGTGAATTAAATTAAACAAGATAATAGGAAACAGAAGCATTGTGCGACCAAAAAAAAAAAATCCTGCTGTGAAATTAGATAATTGAAGGGAAATAAATACATGAACTGTCTAAAATGACAAATGAGGATTATACAATATTTTGGGATATTCTATCATTTGAGACATCAGAGTATAATGACTTACATGGACCACTCCAATGACATCACTTCTGTAACTCTCAGACATCACATAAAGTCATGGAAACACAAAACACCAACAACCAAGACTATGAGTGGATCCAGTGCTCCGCAACCATGCTGAAAAGTTCTGCAAATTAATTCCAGCCACTGGATGAATACTGAGTGATTACCAGGGCTCTGTCTCTGTCAGCACTTGACCATCCCACATAAATGATAAAGATGCATTTACACAGCCTGCTGCCTGTGAAATGTTTCATTGACTTCATTTCGTACACTTTTTCCATGCACGTAATCGTTACCAACAGTCGCGACCAACAGGAAACCGCTCTGACCCCAGGAACCCACCAAGATTGCATTTCTGAAGCCGTGATTCCCTGCTCGGTTTAATGCAAACTGCATGTCTCTGTCCTCCGTGTGAAGTCACAGATAAAAGCAGGGGTCCAGTACGTGTCATGCAACAGGATTTCGAGCGTCCGATCCACGTGAGTTATCAGAAATAAGAGAATACAAATGCTCAGTCGCTCTCTGCCAAATGTGCTGGCGGGACTCCACGTAAAACAGATTGTTTTGCATGTGCAGTCAGAGCTGGGTGGTGCACAAAAGGATTAACGCGACATTTGGAGCGCGGGATGCCAAACTTCAGAGATTGGGATGGAAATAGTCTTCATTCCTACACAGAGCTACAGCTTTTGGCTGCACCACATGTTCCGTCCCAGCTCTTTCTTCTTCTTGAGGTCGAGCAGCAGCAGGTCAAGTTACTTGGCAAACTGTTTTCTTTTGCTTTTTGGGATCTGACCGCAAATTCTCCGCATGTGACGCTACTGAGATGAGCTGGGAAGGCGAGGTCTCGCTCAATATCCTCAGAATATAGCCTCTTTTTTCCCCAATTTAATGACATCATGTTGCACCTTTTTTGTTTAAATTTAGATTTCGACACAACACATTTGAATATAAGGGGATGTTTGTTTTGTCAAGGAGCTCATGCCACAAAACGCCTTCCGTCAAACATTACAACACTGCATCTGTGAATTTGGAACTCTCCTTTTTCTGGGTGTGTGTTTCTGTCCAGTGTGTTTACGGACCATTGCAGCGTGTCTTCGCTTAGATTACTTTGATAGAGTTGGAACAGGAACACGAGAAGATTAATCAAAGTGAAGGGGCACCGACTCCTGGCCGGTGCCAGTCGATATGGCGACGTGGTTAATTTGCCTCCGGGAGGGTTGTCGTCAAGCAGATGATAAACAGTGTTTGCCCCTTTTTTAGCCACGAGCGTGCTCCTGCCCACCGAGAAAAATAGTTTCGACCCGTGGTCTCTAATTCACAGTGGGGGGTGAGGGAGGGACATTAATCATCCTTCCGCTCGGCCTGTCTCTGACTGGGTGGAGATGTTTGCTCGTTGAGCCGGACGTGGACGGGGGTCAACCCCAAACAAACAGTCGACTGTGCAAACTGCACCTTGCTAATGAGAAGGTGGGAGTCGAAACAACGCGCGAGGAGAACGGCATTTTGTTTCGGGCATCTGCCACTTTGTGCCAGGCGTTGCCGGGCTGGCGTTGATCCAGGACAGCGGGGATTCCAGCGGCGTCTCCGAAAGGAAACGCCACAATAGGCGACATTGACCTTCTCGCAGTTTCCCCCCTTTCCCCAGATTGAGTGACATCCTTTTAATTGTACAGCTAAAACAGCGACGGAGCAGGAAATAATAGAGGATATGGTGCTGTGGAGCCGTGCCAAGTCTGCTCCTTCCCCCTCTTTCCCAAGGATGGAGTGCTGGAGAATTGACGGCTTATAAAACCAGCAAGCTGAGGCTTTGCTCCAGTCATCATTTCCATGCTGCTTTACGCTGATTCTCTAATATCCTTAGCGCCGTGCGTAGGGATAAGCCCATCGTGCTGAAACATGGCTGTCATGCCTATAAACCGTTCACGGCTCCAAAGAATCCATTATGGTTCCCCCGCAAACATGCGGGCTCAAAGGGCCACTCTGCTCAAGCTCATTTACTCCTTTACACCACATTTATTTACCCTTAGCGCCGAGGACGAGAGGATCTCTGATACGCCCCGACACGAGACGGCAGCTTGTGGCAGTGCTGTATTTAATTAGAAGTGGTCATTTACGCTGTGAATCACTTTGTGGACACATCTGAAACACACTTAGCCGCTGACGGATGCAGGAGAACTGCTCTGTTTTTCGTTCATTCATCCGTTGTAATTGTATCTTCTTATATCACTTCCTAGGTATGTTTCATCGTAAATGACGAAATGTCCGCTGCTACTTCTGTACTGGCCGCATCCTTGAAGCGCTGTTATTTTGAAGGCAACACACACACACACACACACACACACACACACACACACACACAGATTCACAATTCACAACATTATCAACAAGTGCGGCCATTGAGTGGAAATTAATTCGCCACCACTAATGGATAGAGACATTTTGCTGAGATGCGTAAAACCAGCTGAACTGCCAGCGATTACCTGCTGGAATCAGCCTTCATCAATATCAGGATAATTGCAAAGCGCTTCTGGCAGTGCGTGAAATGAACGGAGTGGGCAACAGATCTGGTGGCGGCCGCAGACGTCTGCAGATAGATCGGATCGGTACCTGGAGGGTCTGGAGCTGCTGCTTCTGTCACATCACAAAGCAAACACAGGTTAACCACGTTAACTTGAGAAGACGGGGCCGGAACTGGACCTAATGGTTCTGGACAGTTGAGACGAGAATAATGAAGAAAGCATGGACATGACACGAACACAACGGAGTGACTTATCAAATAAAGGTCACCTTGACGTCACAGAAGAGACGTTGTTTTGGGTGCTGGAGCAGATGGACTGTGACGGAAGGACACATTGGACCTCTGAAGGTCAATGCTCCAACGTACAAAGAACCAGACCTCTGAATGTAGACTGGAGCGTTGAATGTGGACTGGACCTCTGAATGTAGACTGGACCTCTGAATGTTCACTGGACCTCTGGACCTCTGAATGTAGACTGGAGCTTTGAATGTGGACTGGACCTCTGAATGTGGACTGGACCTCTGAATGTAGACTGGACCTCTGGACCTCTGACCTCTGACTGGAGCTTTGAATGTGGACTGGACCTCTGAATGTGGACTGGACCTCTGAATGTTCACTGGACCTCTGGACCTCTGAATGTAGACTGGAGCTTTGAATGTGGACTGGACCTCTGAATGTGGACTGGACCTCTGGACCTCTGACCTCTGACTGGAGCTTTGAATGTGGACTGGACCTCTGAATGTAGACTGGAGCTTTGAATGTGGACTGGACCTCTGAATGTGCACTGGACCTCTGGACCTCTGAATGTGGACTGGAGCTTTGAATGTGGACTAGACCTCTGAATGTAGACTGGAGCTTTGAATGTGGACTGGCGCTTTGAATGTTGACTGGAGCTTTGAATGTGGACTGGACCTCTGGACCTCTGAATGTGGACTGGACTCTGAGGACCAGGACGTCAACCTGCTGGTGATGACAGGACTCTGTCAGCTGGTAAGAGTGTGTGTAAAGTGTCAGTCCCTTCAATTCCCAGACCTACTTACTTCCACCTCTCACATGGAACCAATTTGGACCCCCCCCCCCCCCCACACACACACACACACACCTCTTGCCTCCTCCTTTCCTCTCAGACGACCAGTATTGAGTTTCTTTTCCAGCTGAAAGGTTACCTCAGTCCATCCCTGCGATGAAAAGATGTCTCTTTCCCCCAGACTCCCTTCCCTCCTCGTTTCCAGGTGAGAGGTGCAGGGAGGAAGGAAACTATTACGAGCTGAGTGGCCTGGAGATGCAGCTGCCGGGCAGCTCTTCGGAGAGAAAGAGGATCTGGACTTGAGACTAGACGAGGAGAAACCCGAGATCTCTGGAAACGTCTGGGAATGACCCAAGAAAAACTTCCGCTGCCCCTGCGCCATCCGTATCCCGTCTTGTCATGTCTTGACCAGTTTCCCATAATGGGCTCAGTCTGCAAAGAAGGTGGTTGCACTCCTCAAACATCTTAACCCCCCCCGCCCCTCCCGGGAACAGACACAAAAACATCCATGTTCAAGTCCTCCAGTCCTGAGGTTTCACCACAATGGACCTAAATTATAACACAGCAAATGAGTTTATGTTCATTTATCCGGATAAATTCGATGAAACCTCCTTGAATTTCACTTTGGCTCCTCCGACACCTTCCCGAGACGGATCGAAACCAGGCCCAGCTGGTTGGCTCATGGTTTGCGGGGGATTTACATATCTGAGTTTTCAAGAAGTCGGGGAAATTCCATCCGACAGTGTTTTCTTGTCGTCAGACATCAATCGGGGCCTCACTTTACAGAGACTGACGCGTTCAGTGTGAGTGGACCCACAAGTGAAACATGTCATCGATCCTTCTCGTGTGATATCTAAAGGAAGAAACATGATTATAGAAGTAAGAAATGTACTTACTGCTTTTATCCTCTACAATAGATGCATTCAAACAAAGGGTCATTCCTGGAAGTTGCTCGTCCTCGACTCTTCAGGAATACACATAATAACTTTGGGGACTCTGTTACCGCTGACTTCTGTGGGACGCCCGTTGTGATGTTATTTCCCCGAACAAGTAAAATCAGAAGAAGAATGGATTGGGGGCGGGGGACTACTTCAAGCAAATCAGCCTTGGTGGATATCGAAAAAAAGAAAAGAGTCAACCTGTGGTTGATCACTGGATCTGCAGACGACCGCCGGGCTCTAACATGTGAATGGGCAATTTCCCTCCTCTGACGACTGGAAAGGTTAAACCACTGAAATCTACTATTTGCCTGGAGGAGGTCGGGGCACTGCAATTACAAGGTACAATCGGCAGAGCTAATCAGCTGGTAGCGCGTACCGGGGGCTCGCTGGACAAATAAGGCCTGATCAGAAGCAACTGTTCTCCTGCTCTCCTGTTTACTTATTAAACCCTATTCTCACGTTCAAGGGCCTCACAGCCCAAGGCACACGGGATAAATTTAGCTCCTGATGCCTTCTCCGTGAGCCCCCCCTCCCCCACATACACACTCACACACACACACACACACACACACACACACCGATCACCACCACCAAGCACCATGTTAATCAGTATCTGCAGCGTTTATTGTGAAATGATCTCAAATGACTTTCCTTCAAACGCCTCGAGAATCAGGATGGCGATAGGTTGGAACTTGTGCCCCGCAGAGTGAGTGTGTGTGTGTGTGTGTGTGTGCGTGTGAGGGCCACAGTCTCAGAGGTGTATGTGCGTTCCACAATGCTGTTTACATGATTGCTCTTTGACACACATTTCCTAATTGACTGAGTATCAAGTGCAGGATTAGTGTGTAATATATCACAACTGTCTGGTGCACAACACTTTTGAACGAGGCTTGGGGAACAATTACTGGTAATTAAATATGTGCCAGTTACTGGAAAAGATAATTATGTCCTTGGTGTATAACACCAATTAATTACTTTTATTTCAGCGAGCAAAGCTTTTAAACAGCGGCGGAAGCCGTTGGAGTTGGAGAGCCGACAACCTCGGTGTTTACGTGTCAGCGGCGTGCCAAAGCAGGGCGAGACGCAGAGTGAAATTTAAAGGTCTGCTCTGTGGTTCCGAGGAGCACAACGGCGCCGTGTTTTCTTCTTCATGCCCCTCTGCTCTTCCCTCTTCAGCACCAAACACTGACATGGAGGGGTGAAGGCAAAAAGAGACTTTTCAAGGAAGGGCAGAGCTCAACTCTCTGCCGCTAAGAGGATTGGTCAGATTGGATATGGAGCCATGAGCACGCCGTCTGTCCTCGCGCCGTCTCCTCGTGCACGTCACCGCTCTGAGATAGCAGCACCAGATTACCTGTAAACCTCTGGCAGCCACAACAGCAGCTGCTTTGAATCCAAACATACTCACATATCAACGTTCGGATTAGCAGGCTCCCTTCGGGCCGCCGTCTCTAATGTCTAACCTGGAAATACCTGTGGCCTATCGCTGGTAATCTATTAAATCCACAGCCTAGAAATGGTTACACCGCAAGTCACCGTCAGCTCCACGTGGCTGCTGCCGCCGCCGCCGCTTTGGTTAATGACATACAGAGCGAGACGGCCCAAACGTGCTCTCTCTCCTCTTACCTCGCCTCCTCCTCTCTCACCGGCCCATTTGCTTTTATCCTCCGGCTCTTCGCTCCTGCGCCGTCGGCTTAATCTGTGCAGGGTGTTTATGCTGGAGAGGAGAACATCATTTGTGTTATTTGCACGTATTCACTTGTCAATAGGGCTGCAACAACAACATTTTTTTTTGATGGGCACAACTGATTTAAGTGTAAGTAGAAGATACTTCTATGGACGACAATATCTAACACAAAAAAGATGTGAAATGTCCTCGTCCCGGTAAACTGTCCAACTCTGTTTAGCTGGCAAACGTTTGCTTTGACTTCCTGGTTGAAAAAGAAAAAACACCTTTCCTCCATCAGCTGACTCAAGCGATGAAGATCTGGATCTGGTTTGTGACCCTGGTTCTTCACTGGAGGCGGAGTGCTCGAGCAAAGTACAACAAATTATCGTTTGTAGGCTGGTTGGGCGTCTGCAGGACACACACACACACACACACACACACACACACACTGATGATGCTGTGGATGGTGTGTGTGCTGATCCGGGCTCTGCGGCGGGGCTCGTGTGTGTGCCAGCGGCCCCCGTGTATCTCGGCGGTATTGACAAACCCATCAGAGCTGGTGATGCATCGGGCTCCCTGTTCGCCCCCCTCCCGCCCTCGGTGGTGCTGCGGGGCTGTGCTGACATGCTGTCACCTTGGTAACTGCTGCCAGAGCGAACAGGCTGCCGGGACAGCTGACCCGAGCTGGCGGCCGGCCCGGTGAGCTGCAGCAGGAGATGTCACCGGCGGACCCCTGAGGGCCCGGCCGAGCCCCGTCTCATGTCGTCCACCGTCGATCCGTCATCGCCGGTGACGGTTGCAGAGTGCACATGGATGCGCGACCTGTGCAGCCTGTTGATGTTCAACTACTCACCGTTCTTCCCCTGTCTGTAGTTTCATCCCACATCTGAGTCTGTCTTCTGTTCTTAAAAACCGGTGTCATGTGCTCATCCTGGCACGTCCTCCAAGTCTCTACTTTTTGTGGTTCGTAAACTCTAACTTGGCATCGACTGAATCCCCCTCTCTGGTATGATGCTTCTTGAAGCCAGCATAAACAGCGTTTTTTGGAAGCGGCCCGCCAGCATCTGTGGGTGTCAGTCTGCACGAATGATCTGAGTCGTGTGAAATGCTGACCGGCTTTTTGACAGCCGGGCTGCTGGGACGCAGGCCTGGCGTCATGTGAGGCAGGTTCAGCACTTATGGGACGGGGCGCGTTACACTTTCAATCTGCCAAAGGAAACAAGACTATTAGCGTCCAAACTGGAGTTCTCAGCTTTATAAAGACCACTTTTTGTCTCATTTGCTAAAGTGCCACCGTGTAATCTGACTGGAGCGAGGACGAGGCACATGGCCTCGGACACGGCTGCAGCGGTCCACCCGCCTCCGGTGGTCGGGGCGAGGACGGGGTCCCTTCGGTGGAAAGGCGTAAAGTTACAGAACACATTTCATGTGTGCAGCAACTGGCATTGACGAGTTACTGCTTGTGTTGCTGCTGCAGTGTTGCCATAGTGACATAGTTTCCCGTTTTCAACAGAAAAATCCAGGTTGAAGGGGATTGAAAGTTGAATTAATGTGCATTGTTCGTCGCATCTCTTTGTTTCTGAAAAGACAATATTTGACTAATAGTCTCAAATGCGATTCTACGTACCCCACTCATCCCACGTATTGTTCTTATTTCACTTCACTCACAATAATGTCATGTTGGTCTGACTTTACATGAGTGAATAATAATATCTTACGAATGGAATATCGTGCGTGAGACTTAAAAGGAGGCAGACGGCAGTGGAGAAGACGTAGCGCTGGGAATGATTATAGAAAGCATCGGTGACATTATCCCTCAAAAGGAGCCACAGCTTGTGTACGAGACTTTCCAACACATGTGAAACGCTGTGATGAACAAACAGGACAAGGAGTGAAAGCTCACTAACTAGCTTCCTGGTTCCCATGGCAACCGATAAAGCAAGGTCAAACATCTTTTATGGAGATCATCAGCACGGGGGAGAACGTCACTGCCGTGTTTACTCTCTGAATGTATCGACTTATTCCATGATGCATTATTATTATTTTGTATCCGTTTACACATGTATTCATCCTTCTTACATTATTTCTGAACCCACTATTTAATTTTCAGCTCCACATGCATTGATGCATTTATTTCCATTCCATATTTGTTGGTGCAATCATTTTTACATTGTTTTTATTTTTGTATATTTTACTTCTGGTATTTGGAATTCTTTCATTTACTCTTGTACTTTTTGTGTACTTCTACTATAGATGGATGGACAGATGGCAAAGGGGGAACGTGGCAGCAGTGAGCTTATTGACCACTGGGTGGCGCTGCTAGGTCGGAGAAGCTGCAGGTTGGTTCTTTCCATCACAAATGAGAAAAGGATACATATTTTTTTAAGTCTGTAACATCATTTAACCGTAGAATAAAATCTATCATCCCAACCTGGTACAATCTTTGGTTTTTAAAACAAATAACATGAGTAAATATTCAATCAAGCAGCGAAGATAAAAGATGGTTTGATGATTTATGTCATGAAAATCATTTTCCCACCGCAAAGCAGCGCGACACACAAATGATCTTCTCGCTGGTGAGAAGACTAATGCAAATTTAGAAAACATCTACACTGCTGAACTTTTCCTCTGGCTGCAAACTCTTACGCAGACAGACCTTTGCTATTACTTCCCTGACACGAAAGCTGCATTTCAGGACGTTTTATAGCACGCACATGACTGAAAGAAATGAAATACAATACTTTATTATACAATATTAAAAGAAAACGTACAAATTACAGCCTGAGACAATCGCAACTATGTATTATAAAAATGCGAAATTATTACATGTGCACGTACAAACACATTATTATTATTATTATGAGTATTATGAGTATTATTATTATTATTATTATTATTATTATTATTATTATTATTATTATTATTATTATTGTTATTATTATTATTATTA
>JBBMJM010145032.1:0-11187 GCA_037832705.1 Centriscus cristatus
TTACCACTCAAGACCCCCTGACTGTCACCCATCATCGCACTTTGAGAATGTATGTGTTACGTCACTGGAGAATAAATTGCTGATTTTTTTTTTAAACTACCTTCATAAAATGCAGTGATTATGTTGTTAACATGAGTTTTTTTTTTTTTTTTTCATTCCTATTAAAGTTGTATCCAGTAAATGAAAGCAAAGTGTGAGCTTACATCGGTGATACATATATTTTGGTAAGAGTAATAAAGAAATGGATATTTGTTTCACTCATCTGATTTAGTCAAAGAAATCCAAACATCAGCTGGGCAGTGTCCGTGCACGGGAGCTATTTGACAGGTACACATTCTTGCTATCGGAGCAGCGTTAAACAGCATCCCTGCAGTTTTAGCCCAAAGAGGTCAGGTCTCAACTCACTTCCCCGATAGGAAGCAGGATTTCCTCCTGTCCTCTCTTTCTACTGACTTGTACCATCACTGTCCTCCTCGTCGAAACCTCCTGGGGGGGAGCTGCCGTCCCACAAAAACCTCACCATCAGCAAAGCTCGCGTCACGCTGGTCATGGGCTGGTCACCCTGGTTCAGGGAACTGTTTGGTGAAATACAGACTTGAATCCTTTTCTGAAATCTGCTGTCTGTGCTGCTCATCCAGATTTAGCACAGACAAAACTGCTATTTATAAGTATACGGAACGTCTGCTGATCAAGCTCTTCAGTAAGTTGCTTCCCAAACTCTTTGATTTGTTAAAAATAGACCTGTTCTGACGGACTTTTCCTCTGTCACTGTTGACTTTCAGCTTCTTAGTTAGTCAACAAGTCGCTTGATTTCCATTTCCTGTCTTCTGTCAGGAATTCCGTGAAAGCTCATTGGTGTTGCTTGACCGACCGTAACTGCCCATGTGACAGGATATCCATCAGTGTGATTAAGGAAGGAGAGCGCCGTCTCTGTGTCATTGCCGCTTTATGTCACAAACCGTAGCACGTATGAGACCCCGTCTCTTTTAACTCGGCAACTCCCTCGCCGTCTTGTCCACAAAGAAACAATGTCATCCTCTTCCAATTTTGCCGTCGTCCTCGGCCTTATGCAAGTCCTCAGCATTACTGCTACCACAGGTATGGACCACTTGTTCCTGTTGATAATTCACTTTAAATTGCATGTGCTGCTGTCACTGAACTCACCTGCAAGTTGTCCTCTTCTTCTGCAGACACCAGCTCCTTCCTGATCTTTAATCAGGACCACCACAAGTGCGTCAAGGTGGAGAGCGCCACATCAATAACTCTGGCTCCCTGTGACCCTCGGGCCAAGCAGCAGCAGTTCCAATGGGCCTCCGAGTCTCGTCTCCTCAGTCTGTCCCACAACCTCTGCCTCGGGGCCACGGAAATAAAAGACTGGGTGAAGGTGGTCCTGTTTGAGTGCGACGAGAACAGTGTACTGCAGCACTGGCAGTGCAAGAATGAAACGCTCTTTGGCCTTAAAGACAAAGACCTGCACTTGAACTGGGGCAACCACAACGAGAGGAACATTATGATTTACAAGGGCTCAGGCGTGTGGAGCCGCTGGAGGATATTTGGCACCATGGGTGATCTTTGTTCCAAAGGCTACCAAGGTAGGAGTTTTCTACGGAGGCTGAAAACGTGTCTCCGAAGGATTATAATACACATCAGGGTAGAAGAGACTTTTTACCGTCAAGTCACAATAATTAAACCATCTGATGAATTGACGTGCCTTTGCAAATATTACATCCACAAACTTTTATTTACGCATTTGTTCGATAATCAAGAAAATTTGAGATATTTATTAATGTTTTCACCTTGCAAATTAGGAACACATGGTAAATGATGAACTTCACGTGTTAGAAATGGTGATTGACAACATGTCCAGTGATTTCTTGTGTCAGTGATAAGTGGGTGAAACATAAGACGATGCAGAGTTGAGAGCAGGACAAACGGTAAATTACGTAACTGAGATATTCAAACGGGGTTCTGGCGTTCTGTCAGTTTGTGCCTGCGGTCAGATCATCCTTTAATCTGTCTGTCTGCTCCAGCCATTTTCACAATAGGGGGCAACGCTTTCGGAGTCCCGTGTCAGTTTCCGTTCAAGTTCGGGGAGAAGTGGTACTCGGAGTGCACGAAGGCCGGCCGCCCAGACGGTCAGCTGTGGTGTGCCACCGAAACCGACTACAACAAAGAGAAGAAGTGGGGCTTTTGTCCCACCAAAGGTCCAGTTCACGTCTGTCATAAACCCCAAACCGTGTTTCTGCGGTTTCCTGTATTACCCTCTGTTCATTGCAGCTTCCTCCGGCTGGGACACGGACCCGGTCACCGGGGTTCAGTATCAGAGGAACACACAGTCCGTGCTGACCTGGCATCAGGCCCGGCAGAGCTGCCAGCAGCAGGGAGCCGACCTCCTCAGCATCGTCGAGCTCCACGAGCAGTCGTACATTTCAGGTACGAACGCGACCTCCTACCAGACCCCCGCCGGTCGGTGTGTTCCATCACTCAGATAGAAATCAACTGCAATTCACCTCCAACGCAGGTCTGACCAACAACCTGGGAACGTCCCTGTGGATCGGATTGAACAGCTTGGACTACGAGTCCGGATGGGAATGGAGCAACGGAAACCCGTTCAGATATTTGAACTGGGCCCCAGGTCAGTGAAGACACGTTTCACAGCTCCCGGCTTGAAAAACGTCTTTGTGACTTTCGTGCACGTGCTCCATGCTCCATGCATTTTTTGTTTGTTTCTGGTGTGTTTGTGTATCAGCGTTTGCAGCATTTTGTCAGTGGTTTGGTGTGGACGTGCACGTTCAGCGTGGACACTGTCACTCACCTGTGTCCCCAACAGGTCATCCGTCATCCGACCCGGGGTTCACCTGCGCAACCATAAATGCTGCCAAAGCCTCGAAATGGGAGAGCAACGCCTGCAATAAGAAACTGGGCTACATATGTCGCAGAGGGAACTCCACCAGTCTCCCCGCTCCACCGAGTAACTTCATCTCAAATGAGCAGAATCTGGTTTATTATCAGAGCGTGTTCACGTTACAAACCCGCAGCCGGATGTGCTCTCAGCTCCTTCTCTCTCTGTGTGCAGTTAAAGACCAGCACATCTTCTGCCCCAGTCACTGGGTTCCTTACGCTGGCCACTGCTACTACCTGGAGAGGAGTAAAAAAATGTGGAAGGACGCACTGACCAGCTGCCGCAAGGAAGGAGGAGATCTGGCCAGCATACACAACATAGAGGAGCAGAGCTTCATCATATCTCAGTCTGGATATTGTAAATCGTTTCAATCTCATATACATGTGCCTTTCAACCACAATAAGTCTGAATTTACAAACCGTTCAGAGAGAGGAACCTCTCACACGTGGGTTTGTGAACTTCAGTGCCGACAGATGTGCTGTGGATCGGCTTGAACGACGAGCGGACCCAGATGCTGTTTGAATGGTCCGATCGCTCCCACGTTACCTTCACCCAGTGGCAGGCCAATGAGCCGTCCCATGAGAACAACCTGCAGGAGGACTGTGTCCTCATCCGGGGAAAGGTAACGCCAGCGGCAGTCAATCTTCATTTAAGATGAACGGGAATGAAATGTGTCATTTCTAATGACTGTTCCTTTTCTGTGCGTCAGGACGGGAAGTGGGCAGATCACATGTGTGAGAAGACGTTTGGATACATCTGCAAGAAGAAGGCCTCCACCAAAGCCTCTGCACAGCCCGGCGCCGGCACCGGCGAGGGCACCAACCCCGGCTGCAAGCGTGTGAGTGATCATGTTTCCTGTCCAAGGTGTAAACGTCTCCCTGCGTTCCTTTGTTTGTCCGTCACCGTTCATCGTTTCCGTCACGTCCAGGGCTCAGTCCGGTTCGGTTCATACTGCTACAACATTGGAGCTGAGAAGAAAACGTTTCAAGAGGCCAAACAGGCTTGTGTGGCGGCCGGCGGCAACCTCATCGACGTGACTGACAGGTGCGACCATGACATACTCGTCACGTCCCGGCGTTTTCCATCACACGTGTTCGCCGTTGAACCATCGTCTTCTGTACGGGGACGCTCAAAACGTCTGCTTCTGCTTTGTTGTCATGCAGATATGAGAACGCCTTCCTGATCAGTTTGGTGGGGCTGAGACCTGAGAAGTATTTTTGGATTGGGTTTTCTAACATGGACGACAAAACCAACTTCAAGTGGACGACCGGACAAAACGTCAAGTTTACGCACTTCAATGCCGGAATGCCAGGTACGGAACGCTACTTTCAAAGGTGTACCTCCGACAAATGTACCATCATGTCACGGAGGAATGTGAATTGGAACAACGCAGCATTTTTGGAATTTTGGTGTTTTCGATAACAGACAAAAAGCAAGGGTGTGTTGCCATGACAACCGGGCAGTTCTCTGGATTATGGGACGTAGTCAGCTGCAGCAACAAGGAGAAGTACATCTGCAAAAAAGCGGCAGAGGGCGTACAGATGACAGCCGCGCCGCCCACCACCCCGGCCCTGAGCTGCACGGCCGGCTGGAACCCCGTGCCCAATCGAAACGTCTGCTTCAAAGTAAGAGACCCGGCGCTGCTGCCTGCGTTCCGTCCTGTGCGGCCGTGCTCGCTGAACACACGCCTGTTTGTCTCCTAAAGCTGTACAACAAAAACAAGGCCCGAAAGAAGACGTGGTTCGAAGCGCGGGACTTCTGCAAGGCCATCGGCGGCGACCTGATGAGCATCCACAGCTCAGGCGACCTAACCAACGCCAAGTACAGCTGCCCTCAGTACATCACCTCGTCCACCTTCCAGTGTTCGGGTCTAAAGCTTTCTTGTTGTCTTCAAGCTTGATGTCTACCGGCCCCGCCTGGATCGGCCTCAGCATTCTGGGCACCAGCCAAGGTCACGTCTGGAGCGACGGCTCGCCCGTGCGTAGCTCTCCTTTGTCGTCGCGAAGGCGCCCTGTCGACACGCGCCTTATTATGTGTTCTTGTTTTCTCTTTTCTCCAAAACCTAGTTCGGCTTTCAGAAATGGGGCTTCGGAGAGCCAAACAACCACAACAGGAACGAACTCTGCACGGAAGTGGAGCTTTACTACGGGCGCCACTGGAACGACCGTCACTGCGAAGTCTACAACAACTGGATCTGTCAGATAAGCAAAGGTAACATTCTGCTCATGGTCCCCACGGGTTTGCTTCCCTGACATCCACATTTCTCCTGGTTTGCTGCGTTTTCAGGTGTGACCCCCAAGCCGGAACCCTCCCCAGAGGCACCAAGTACGTTTTAACGTGTCTTTGACTGTTCCCATGAGGTCGCCCGTTACGTAGGTGGTTAACTGATGGCTCCCTTGGCAGCGTACAACACCACAGACGACGGCTGGCTCATATACAACGACACACAGTACTTCATCAACCCGAAAAAACTGTCCATGGAAGCTGCCAGAGCGTTCTGCAAAAAAAACTTTGGTGAACTGGTGGTCATCACGGGGGAGAGTGAGAGGACGTTTCTATGGAAACAAGTAGGTCTTAATTGATTTTTTTCTTTGGATGTCCTCAGCATGTTGTATGCTCTCGCCGTGGTTTGTCTTCACCCCCACGCTGCTCTGACAGATCTCCCGAGGCACCGAGGGACAGTACTACATTGGCATGATCGTGAATCTGGATCACTCATTCAGGTAAATCGGCTTTCTCCACACGAAGGAAATATACAGCACAGATGTTTCTGGATTTACTCCCATTGTCCTTTTCTTTTTTCTTCTTCTTCATCAACACTCCCCCCGCCCCCAAAGCTGGCTAGACGGCACCCCCGTCACCTACACCGCATGGGAACACAACGAGCCCAACTTTGCCAATAATGACGAGAACTGTGTGACGATGTACAGGAGCATGGGTGAGACGAGCTGATGTGTTTTCCAAACACTGAGCGTGAATCAAACTGCAAGTCGTGTTTCTTCCTGTGAAATTACAGGCTACTGGAACGATATCAACTGCGGTTTGGAGCTGCCCTCTGTTTGCAAAAGAAACACTAACTTTGTCAATACGACGGTGGCCCCCACCACCCCTCCTAAAGGAGGATGCGCGCCGGAGTGGTTACCTTTCCGAGGACAGGTAAGGAAATATGACTCTGCGCACTCCGGGATGTGACATGTCCCTGACGACAAACTACAAATGGTTTACTCAGTGCTATAAAGTAGTGAGGAAGGACAAAAAGACGTGGACGGCGGCCCGGGACAACTGCCAAAGCATGGGAGGAAATCTGGTTTCTGTCTCCAACGAGAAAGAGCAAGGTGTGTGAGGGGAGCGACGTGCAGCTCGTGGACGTATGAAGAGCTGGAAGTGAAGGGCGTCTTTCTCTTCCAGCGTTCCTGACCACCCAGATGCTGGGTGACGACGAGGACCTGTGGATCGGCATGAACGACATCAACTGGGAGATGCACTTCGTGTGGACGGACGGCAAAAGTATCACATACACAAACTGGGCCAAAGGGCATCCCATGACAGCGCGGGAGGGACGCTTCAGTAGTGAGGTCAGGATGATGAATGAATGAATGAATGAATGAACGATGGAGCTTAACAAAACTGCATCTTGTCATAAACCAATAACGAAACAACGCATAATCTCCTTCGTATTCTATTATGAGTCGGTGGAGAGAAGCCAAAGGGTCGTTTCTTCTGTCTGCTGCAGACGTTTGACTGCGTGCTCTTAGTGGGCAACGTCCTCAGACAAAAAGGATTCTGGAAGGTGGAGGACTGCACTTTCAAACGTGGCTTCATCTGCAAAAGAAACTCTGGTGAGTAAGAAAAAAAAAATCGCAGATTCACCCATGCACACATAATTAAGAGGTCAGAGGTCTGACACCTTCACTCACGAAACAACATCTTTCAATGGTGACAAATGGATATAAATGAGTCCAAAAGTAGAAACATCCACCGACAGCTTTTTTCGACTAAACCACAACTGCCTTTCCCTTCAGATTCTCAGATTCCAATGGCACCCACCACTGAGTCTCCAAAGACCTTCTCCAGGTTTGGCAATGACTCCTACCAGCTGGTGGCCCAGAAGATGAACTGGGACGAGGCGAGGAGGCGGTGCCAAGCCGACGATGCAGAGCTGGCCAGTGTCTTGAGCCCCCTCGCGCAGGCGTACATGATCTTGCTGACGTCCAAGCACCAGGAGCCCCTGTGGATTGGCCTCAACAGCAACGTGGTAAAGCACGGGGGGTCGACCTGACCGGCGCCGTGCACGTGTGACTGACTGACGGAGAGGATGTCTTCTTCACAGACTGGAGGGCGCTTCAAGTGGGTCGATAACTGGCGTCTGTCTTATACCAAATGGGGCAAAGAGGAGCCTAAACTCAACGACGGCTGCGTGTATATGGACGTGGACCACACCTGGAAGACGGCGCCGTGTTCCACCAGCTACTACTCTCTTTGCAAGAGGTCAACCGGTGAGGAATCGTCCACGAAAAAAAGCCCCAAACCGAGCATGGTAACACCGTCCTCCTCTCCTCCTTCTCCAGACATCGCCCCCACGGAGCCTCCACAGCTCCCTGGAAACTGCCCAGAACCAAAGAAGAAATGGAGCTGGATCCCTTTCAGAGGCCATTGTTATTCCTTCGTCAGCTCCGTAATGAACAACTGGGCCCACGCCTCGGTCGAATGCATGAAGATGGGTACGTCGGGTGTCTACCTGCTGAGAAACACCTCCGTGCATGTGTCACACCGTCTGCTGCTGCCTGTGCAGGTGCATCGCTGCTGAGCATAGAAGACCCTCAGGAAAGTTTGTTCATACAACAAAACCTGGAAATTCTAGAGGACAGAACCAAGTCCTTCTGGATTGGCCTGTACAAGGACCACAACGGTGAGAATACTAGAAAGGAAGAATTATGTTTGCATGTTTTCAACAATTGCCATTGTTCAATGACGAGTGATGAGTGCGGCGTGTCGGTGCAGATCAGTGGATGTGGATCGATAACAGCGTGATGGATTATACCAACTGGCAAAATGCGGAGACCAGCAGAGAAGGATGTGTCCAAGTTCAGTCTGACACTGGCCAGTGGACGTCAGTCAGCTGCAACAGATACCGAGCGTTCGTCTGCAAAACATCCAAAGGTACGTTGAACCCCCAGGGGGAGCGAGGGTGGGGGAGCCCGCCGGTGACTGACACAGAACGTCTGTTTTACAGTGATGGCACCGACAGAAAAACCTCCGTTCGTCGGTGAGTTGTTGAACGGTATGTATGGAATGCGATGCTTCACCCTCAGCTCATTCTCCTGTGTGTTTTGTCCTGCAGCCCACGTCATCGAAGACCCCGTGCACGGCTCCACTGGCATCACGGTGGCCGTCGTTCTCGTAGTAACCGCCGTAGTGGGACTTGGGGCGTTCCTCCTGTTTCGGAAAAGGACTCTCCCTCCTGTCTTTGGGGAAAGCACCTTTGACAACAAGTTGTACTTTAATAATCCGTTCCGGACGACTGTGGACGCCAAAGGCCTGGTGGCCAACATAGAGCAGAATGAACAAGCATAGACGGTCGTTTTCCTTTGGCTTCATTTTACACAGCACTCCTAATTATTTTACAATAATACATGCTACTTCTGGCACGGCACAGTGAGGGAAAAAATATACAAAAAAACACAATGACGTGATTTTTGTGTACAGATTTAATTTTTTTTTTTTTTTTTTTTTTTAAACCAATCAACGGAATCCAGAGCATTCCTGACGGAGAACAGGTGTGGATTGAGATTTGCTGTTTTGAACTTCCTATGTACTCTCCTCCCCGCGGGCTGACACTGTAAATAGATGCACAATAAACGAAAACACTTGAGAAATAAAATCGCTCATCTGTGTTTTGTGTTTCTTGTACGAGGCCGAGAGCAAAGCAGCAGTGGTACTTGGGGGGGGGGGGGCCTTCATTTAGACACCCAATAACGGACTAAACGTCTCAATAAGTGACACTTTCAAAAACAAACATGAGGACAAATACTGCCCTGTCACTCATTCTCTTCAGTCCCATGTGCCCGCCCCTGCTGCCATCACCTCATTGTTGAGAATGAGGCAGCAATCTCCATAGCAACCCTAGCTCTCATAAGGCAGTCGCAGCTAATCCTCAAGGGCTTACTCAGTTCTTACTTCTCCTTAGAGGGTTTCACCAACAGCACCAATGTCCCGGAATTCTCCCCGAACCCCGGCAGGATTCTACGTCTGTCCCAGCGGAGGAGAGCAGGTGTAGGAGCCGCAGCAGAAAGGTGAGGAGGAGGAGGGGGGAGGGGGGGAGGGAGGTGAGGCCCGGTAAGGCCGGATGAGTCCGGCCTGCAGCCCGAGGATTCCTCGTTTTCCATCAGCAGTCCCGTTCCCTCGCTGTCTGACCTGGAGCGTGTGCGGTGTGGGAGGATGCTTGCGAGGACGCTTCTTATTTCGGTGTGTTTGTTGGATCTTTGATGACTCAGAGGTCATCCAGAAGAAGGTTGTTGTTGTTGCCCCCCCCCCCCCCATCTTCGAGTTTAAAAACCGATGTTTCAGTAGTGATTCGCTCGTGACGTGTGTCGTATAGGAGCAACACTAATGATTTCCCATACGTGCCCCCGTCTCCCTGCCCCTGTGCTCTCTCACTCGCCTGCACTAATCCTTTTGTTGTGGACCGAGGGGCCCAGGCTCTGGCTCTCTGCTCTCACTGGAAGGGCTGGTGCAGCTGGTGCCCGTCTGTCCTCTGTTGGGTCCGTCGGCCAGAACACGTCCGCTGCTCCCCTTCAGATGCTCCGTTCGGTATCTTCCGACGCGTTTGTCTTTTCTCTCCATCAGCTTCCCGTCGTTGTGTGTTGTCGTCAGTCCTGGGAGCTTGCGGGAGCCTCGAGGGGAACATGCGCTTCAAGAGAGGTGCTCCCTTTTCGCTGCTGCTGCTGCTTCTCAACCTGTTGACGGACGTCCTAGAGGTGAAAGGTCAGGAGCGGGGCTTCCTGCAGGAGGCTCTCAGGGCCTTAGATCTGCCCCTGGATACAGATGGCGAGCCTCACTTCCTGAAGAACCACGCCGGCGTCCTGATCACCCGGCTCCTCGTGGCGGTGCACTGCGCCGAGCGGACCGGCGCGTCTCAAGACGCCTGTGAAAAGGTGAGCGCGTCATCCTAGAGCTTCTGAAGAACGAAACAATTTGGTGCTCAACTCGTTGTAGCTGGCATATCCCAAGAAACACGCTCGTCACGGCAGGAATGTGATTGAATGCGGGGGGGTGGGGGATTAAGTCCTTGACCTCTGCGGTGCTTTCACGCTGAGTGGCTCTCGGCATCCCCCCGTTTGACTTAATAAAGGCCACGGAGCCGAGTGGAGGCACTTCACATGTTGTGCAAACGGGGTGACAATGAGATTATGTGTGCGTCCAGCCTTGAAAAGGATCAGTCATGTGAAACGACGTAAACAAGGTGAATGAACGCTGTCGTTTCTGGGACGCCGTCCCAACAAGTGCTACTCTTCTCCGTTCTCCATGAGCTTGAAGTTCGGGACTAATTGAGTCGGAAAGTCAGTGGAGGAGGCTTCTTCAAAGACGTTTATTGTACTTTTTTCCCCCCTTTCAATCGACCTTTGTCTGCGGTTCTCTTCGTGTCCCAGTGCCTGACGCCGGACGTGGCGCTCTCGGTGCTGGAGGACGATGGGAAGCCTGAACTCACGGAGGAGGAATACCAGCGGATCGCCACCGTCGTGCTCTACTACGTAATTAACTTGGAAGATCTGTGCGTGTCCGCCGCCGCCGCCGCCTCCTCCTCCTCCTCCCCGTCTCAGACCTCATCTGCTGGGAACTCCCAGTTCTACCAGTTGGCCCTGGCCAGTCTCCACCCAGCTGAGGACGACCACTTCCTGTCATCCAGCGAAACAGAAAGTATTCTGCAGCTCGTCAACCAGCACTACACCCCCCCCAGCCAAGGGGCCTCCGCATTATCCGACGTGCATGTAAGGGCCGGTGACGGGAACGAGTCGGGGGCACAGACGGGTTCATCGTCTTGACTTTTGTTCCCTCAGTGCTATGACGCTGCTCGCCTCTTCGAGGAGGTCAACGAGGAAGAGGTCCCAGGCGCGGGCGTGTCGTCGGTGCCCAAAGTGGCGGCGGCCGTCGTCGGCCACATCCTGCGGGGTCACTGCTTCAGACGGAGGAGCCTGCCTTCTCCCGCCTTCTTTACAAACTACATCTTTCAGTCCTTGAACCGCACCAGTAACCTGCAGGTCATCGGTGAGAACGGGTGTCTGGTT
>JBBMJM010145052.1:0-11187 GCA_037832705.1 Centriscus cristatus
TGTGTGTGTGTGTGTGTGTGTGTGTGTGTGTGTGTGTGTGTGTGTGTGTGTGTGTGTGTGTGTGTGTGTAATGACTTGCGGGAAAGAACTAAGTTCAGTCTGTCCCAAAAACTGATCTGGTGACATCATAGACACACAAAAGTGTCAAATGAAAACAGGAAAAATGAACGATTGGACGACATCCGACACACCGTGCAGCTGAATTCACAACAGATCGGGGGGGCGGTGTTATCTCACTGATCAGCATTAGCAGTAATTACATACTTTGGTGACAGTGTTCATCGTCTCCATCCTCGGTCCGCCATTGGGTGACAGATCATTAATTCTCACCCTGCAATATTAATCTCCAACCCAGCAAGTCATCTATGCTCCATTTCTCATTCTGCTGCCTGAATCTGTTTCAACTCAATGAATTCATTGAGGGGGGTTGGGGGGTGGGAAAGGAGCTTGCAGGCACTAGGGGGATGTTTCATTAAGATTCTGTGTTAAAAATAGAATGAGCAGATTTTCCCTCTGCTGGTGTAGTTCAACACGTCACCCGTCTTCTTGTCTTCTTACTATTTCAGACACCTCACACTTTGCTGGCTGCGTGTCACCAGAAACCTTGGCCATCTAGGTGTTTTTGGGGTTAATCACATTTGACATGTTCTTTCCCACCCAATCCTGCAGGACGTGAACCCTAGTTGCCTACATGAAGCCCCGTGATTTCCATTATAAGCTCATTCCAGCCCCGACAGTTCAGAGACATCACATACAGATCGAGTCTTGCCGTTTCTGTCATCATGCACTTCATTTGCCCTCCTTTGCTGCTGCTGAGTCTGTGTGGAGTGGATCTCACGTGTTCAGGAGTGAACGGGAGCTGACGTGAGCGCAACAAGCATTCAAAGACAACTTGAGGACGTGCTGTTATCGCTGCTGAGGACAGAGGGGGAAAAAAGTGATTAATTATGTATGCAGCAAACACTCTGTTCATAATGACAGTGGTAAATTAAGTGTCACCTTTTGTGACCCGGTTGAGAATGTAGTCACACACCTATTCAAGAAAAGGGTGTCCATGGATCTGCACGAAAAAGATGCAGAATATCATCATGGCTTTCTAATTAGATTTTCTTTGATGTTACCCTCAGGAGTGCTTGTACTTACATATATACACATATATACAGTACATATGTCGTCCTCGTGACAATGTCAGCAGCCTTAAACTCGATGTTGGTTTATCTCTGCACAGTGAGAGGAAAACACACACACAGTTTTAGGAACATCTCTCTTGGACGTTGCGGGTTAATTAACCGGCCTTCACGTTGCGCCCAACTGTGTCACAGGAGTCCAAGTAACTGTCGAGTCGTGCTTCGCAGCAATTAAGTGCTGATGTGCTGTCTTTGCACTGTGTGTCGGTGCCCTGTCTATCACCTCGGGGACAGATGAACCTACAGAACCAAGGAGGGCAGACATTAGTCACTGTTTTCCTGTAACAAACACACACACAAAGCTCGGGAAGGAATAAGGAGGAGGTGTCTTGGGTATACACCCCACCCCCCCACACATATGCTTGCACATCATTATCACCCACACTCGCATTCAGAGATTTATGTAACAAAGCTAAACTCCCTGCGGACACCCGGTAGCAGCCCGTGTGGAAACCTTAGAGGGGGATGAGCAGGAGCACAATGTTGCTACAAGCGTCCCCCTCGAGGCCCTGATGTATGTGATACTACATCTGATGGCGGTGGTCCCAGTGCGGCCCCATCGGCAGGCGGCCTGCCTGGGCCTGCCATCCCAGGAGAGAAGTGATGAGCACCGGATGAAAGTGAGAGGTGGTGACATCATGAGACGGGAGGGAAGATATTTCAGCCCCGAGCGTTCTATTTCTGTGCCTCTTCGGTGGCGCGCAGCACTAAATACAGATACTTGAGCAGCGATATTACGCCATCTTCACATCGATGTAGTTTCATATTGTAACATGATATCACATCCAGATTGATCATGTGGCTCACACCCGGAGAGGCACAGCAGCAGAGCACAGGAAATTGACTTACCAAGCACAGTAATGATACTTCCTTCCTGCTTTCCTGCATTAGCACTTTCAAAATCAGATAGGTGACAATAAGAAAGAGATTCGCTGGCAGCACAGCAAGTCAACTGGATTAATCACTGATCAGTTCATCCGTGATCCATGGAGAGATACTGGTTAGAAGCACAATCACTGCTGCACATTATAGGTGTAATAGAAATGTGCGACCTTCGCCTGAGATACTGCACCAAGGCCTTTGCACCTAAAATGGTGTTTTCTAAGAGGGGTGCATACCTTGCGGGAACAGTGTGATCCTCGCCTTTTTTTTCATCTTCATTTTACGCATTATCACACCACCCTTCCATGCTCCCTTCGCTGTGCATAAAAAAAGTGTGCCGACATCTTCTGAGCGCACACTCCTTCAGACAGCTTGCTCTCTGTAGGACCTGCGTCTTGAAGATTCAATAAATTGCAAAACATCATTCTAATGAGACCATTCTTATTTCTCCAAAGTTGGACAGCGACGACAGATTTTTTCCATGACAAAGGGTTAGTCAGTGGGTAGGTGTGTGTAATACAGATTTAAGGCACAACTCGGGGGCGGGGCTTTGACTAACTGTGTGCATTAAACCATTTTAACACACGGCTGCAAACATTCACAATGACCATAGTATAACAGATGATGCCTGACTTTGCGGTTTCCCTCCACAGCTGCCAGTTAAACACTCTGATGAATCCAGTGTCGACTACTTTCCCGGCACTATATAAGACAGATAATGTTTGGAACAGGCAGGTGAATCCATCCTGTTCAGCCTTTAACAGCCAAAGAACCAGATGTTCCAGACAGGAAAGCTGTTTGAGAAAATGTTTGTATATTCACAGTAAGCGGCACAGAAACATTATAGCACTTTGAACGTGAAGATGACAGCCGGTGTGAATGAGGTGTCGCTTCGTGAAGAAATGTATCTGTGAGGTGAAGAGAGGGGTCAGGGGTCACTGCTAGGAATGCTGCGTTTCAACCATCTCCCAGGTGTTTGCGCTGACAAATACCATTAATAGTTTCAGGCTCATGTGCGGTGCCCTCAGGAGCCCAACACATGGAGGACATACAGGAAGGAAGAGAATGTTCCTGGGGCGTGACGCGGACAAGACAACTGACAAAGCACATGCAGACGTTCACTGCCGGTTGTTGTGTTTGCGCGTTAACTTATAGGTGTGTTTGATCAAAATTGGAAAACAAAGCAGCTTTTGTACATTTGCATTGCAGTCATATCACAGTAGTCCGTTCTGTGTAAAACAGCAGAATGACCGGTTGCGTTGTTCTGTTATTGGGTGATTACTGCACAATCATGGCGTTTATGAAAGGTGGAGTATTATGAGGTTCGGGGGATCGGGGAAGGGAACAAAAGTCGCACCTCAATAACGCCCACAACGAAATCTTCAGTCCTCAGTGAAAAATTACTGTCTGCTTTCAAAAACTCTCAAAAAATCTTCTTGCAAACAAAAGGATGATAAGCTGGCATGGACATTGGGACATTGGACCAATAGGAGGAAAACAGGAGGCCGGAACAAGAACAGGTAGCGTCAGCAACGGGGGACGAGGGCAGAAGAAACAATCTGTCAAGGAGGTGAGGAGGGTAGGAACGTTTCATAACCGCTGTGTTGAACAGGTGGGCGTGATGGAGGCTGATTGTGGTGATGATTGGCTGATTGGCTGATTGGCTGGGAGTGGCCAGGGATGATGCATTCAGGGGAGGAAGGAGAAACCAGTGACTGACCAGCAAACCCTCTGCCTGTCAACCAAATGCACCTGGCTCTCTGACAGAAAAGAGAGGCTGGTCTGAGAGTAGTTTCAGTAATTTCCAGTAATTCCAAGCTGTCACAGAGGTGTCCCTCCTCAAGCCTCGCCCCTTGCTGCCTGACACCGTACCATCAGGAAGAAAACATAGTGGTGATTGTCTCATTACAGGAGAACATGCTGTTTATCTTTCATTCACGTGTTTTTTCCTAAATTGTGTCATATGCTGATTTAGAGAGCGGTGGCGCAGACTGAAGAGATGCCCACTGCGGTAAATAAAGCCGGATGGTGATCACACTTTATCTCACGGACAAATCTGAGATATTTGATTCAGTCGCCGTGAAGACATCTGGGTCTCCATTTGCAATCTGGTGCCACATCTGTGCAACATGACTGAAATCTCAGCATCCATCCCATCGCTGATACTTATCTAAAGTAATGCCTGTACAGGGCTGAAAACACGTTATGTAAGAGCTGAAGAATCATCTTTAAGGGACAACAACCTTCTTTTCAACCGGGCTGGCTTCACAGACGCCAGTGTTAAAGCAACAAACTAATAGGGCTGGTGAGAGGAGATGTACTGTAATTGATGGTTCTACGTGAAACAAAATGACCCTCCTGATGCCTCGCAGCCTCTCACACACAAACACACATGAACGCTGTCTCACTCTCACCACCTCTCTGCGTTTGTGTGTTTTAAAAAGGTCGCCACCTAGGCCCCCTTTCAGCTGACTATCCACCGGAGGGCTGAGTGGCTGTGTCTTGTCTTGAAATTTGTTGCAGTCTTCCTTCAGCCAGGTTTCTATTTTTTCCATGCTTCAATAAGGTGTAAACACACCTGCATGATGATGAGTCACATCAGCGGTGAGTCGGAGCTAACGACTATCAGGCTGTTTGCAAGGAATGCAGTAAATGGGAGCATGTTATTTCCCTGGTGTAAATCAGACCATATGGAGACTATATGTTAGGCTTGGGGCCAAAGCGTTTAAGACCTCGTTCTGCAGGGGAAATATGTGCACAGACACACGCACACACAGTCAACTCTGTTGACATTCAGAGAATCCCGATGTCTCTTAACAGTAAGATCGAGCTGTAGTACAGCTCTTAAAGGACATATTGGATGACAGGGGAATGAACTCCGAAAAGAAAAATGTGTTTTGCTTAACAAAGGAAAGAAGAGCTGCTGTGGAGAATGTAAAGCTTGTGATTCCCATTTGTAATTGTCAATAGTCTGATATCAAGATTTACATTGAACCTAATTGAAACTTGATGTAGAAGACAGCAATGTTGATGTTTCTACCCACTGATAATTTGCCCATTCGTGTATAATCAGTACTCGTCGGTCCGATCATCTTTGAACTTGCTCTTTTCAATAACAAAGGGAACAAAGGGAACTTTGACTTGAAACTTGAAACCACTCCCATTCTAAAGATGATAACAGGACGGTATGTCTCCCACATGGTTTGTACGCTACCGTGTCTATAAGAAAAATACCTCTGTGGTACAGAAGTTCCTGTGATCCCATGATAAACATAAGATACTTACATGGAGAAATCTGTACATACTGGTGCATATGGCTGCGGGGATTCCCAGTCATCCAGGTCATGGTATCTAGGCTGGGTTAATTTGTAGGCAACTGGACTTGTAGTCCTCAAGCAAGCTGCAAATCCAGTTCCCTATGAATAAACCCAGTGACATACTGCTGTGTACTCAAATTATTTCCACACCAGCTCAACTCATGAGCCCGAGAAGCTTCAAAATTTGCATTTACCTTCTAAAAGGCACTGCAGGTAGAGGTTCTCTATCGTATTCTACGTAATCTATGAAAAAGCATCTGCAACCGGCTCCGGATAACTTTGATAAATGTTTTTTCCTGCTCCTATACCTGCATGTTGAACCGACAATGCTCTGTGGATATCTTCAGTCCAAACCTGTTTTTATAGTCGTCGGCTCCTATTCTAAGAGATTTGAACCGTTAGCCGTTAATATCCAGCTGCATTAGGTTCAGGTTGGCATAGAGAAGACAGTGTTACACAAGTCAGTGGCACTTGGGAAGGAATAGTAGCTTTTAAAAACATTGCACCCCTGAATTCCTGTAGCACATGCCTTTCTCAGCAGGGAGCCCGGCATACTAAACTGGCTTTGCACAACCTATGGAGGGACGTAATGTAAAGTCACGACAGAGGCCTGTGCAAATGTCTGGAGCCACAGCACGCCCGCACTCCAACAAGCTCCTAAAAGTCTGTGTAGCTAAAGATAGACATGGGCAGTAAGAAAGACAGCAATAAATCTGGAGGACACCCCTCGTGGCTCCACTAGAAAGGGTCCTGAGATAGTGAACTCAACCTCTCTCATTACGTGTGCCGAAACCTGCTCATGCTTCATCCTACAGACGGCCAGACAGACAAATGGTTTGTTGTACCTTTAGTATTACTAATAATACTCATACGCATGAGCTCTTCCAGGAAAATCCCTCTCCCGCCTGCATCTCCCGATGATCCTGACTGCTTCGCGCCCAAAGGGCCTCCGCATTCCTGGCTCAGCTGGACGTTCAACAGGCCGCCACCTGCAGCATGTCAACAAGCGCAGGCTCAAATGACACCGGGTTAACAATCCTCCCCACTCACTGTGAAACCATTTACTGTCAGTGCGACTGAAGGTGCTGTAAAAATAGTGGAGCTGTTGGTGCATGGAGAAATTCACCCGAATGGATGATGATGGCAACGACTTCCAGACAATCTGCCGCAGTCAAGACCTGAGGACACTTGATGATACAGCTTTGATTGACGTTTACAAGGGACTACATGTGCTGGGGGGGGGGTCTTGTTTCAGCTGTCACTTCTGAGCCTCTGCTGGGAAATTGTGAGAAAAAATTGCCCACACTTTGTCTCCACCACCTTGATACAACCACACTAGAACATCTCTTTTTTTTCCTCCATCACGTTGTCTCCCTCCTTTTGTTGCTCAGAGTGATTTACTGTGCTGCCATTCAGGGTTTTGGTGTTTTCCTAAGTCTTGTTGAAAAGATTGAGTGACGGATAAAAGAAGCATCATTTATTTTCTCTGGCAGCTGAATGTGCTAATGTGTTTGATGTCGGATTCAAGAAACCACCCCTGAGCAAGAAGGAGCTGGCTCAGTGTTGATTATGTGCAAATGTAATTTCTAAATATGCATCACAAAGATGAAACACACAGATTGAGATCTTATCTGAGGATGCTTTTTTTTTTTTTTGCGTTGCAGTTGCCTAGTAGCCGGCAACGCCGTCTTCGTTTCCAATCGACATCAAATGATGCCAGAGGAGCTCCGCTGGAGAGGCGAATGTGTCATGTAGCGTGCGTATAGTTCATGAATGTAGTGACAGTAATAAGTACCAAGTGGAGTAAGCACACTTATTTACTCCAAGAACTTTTACAACATTATCTGAGCACGTTTTCTGCTTGAGAACCTAGCGCTGTTAACTGCTGTGAGGAACCCGAGGATGAGTCAGCCTCGAGGAGCGCTTCCAGAAATCTGGTTGAAAGTAAGGCATGGCTGCCGGGAAACACTCCAAGGCTTCATGTTCCAGGCGTGATCGCTCTTCATTTGCTTGTGCTGCAGTAAATCAACCGTGCAAGTTACCATTACGGGAACCCTTTGACCCCCCACGAGCTCTTGAAGACAAACAGTATCTCTCGGTGGACACACTCATCACCCAGCGTTTTCTCATATTTATCATCCTCATCTCACAGAGCAACAAATGGTAATTAAGCCCATCACCTAAAAAAACGTTGTTTTGTTTTTTCAAGCCAACATTAATATTCCCACAGCCAAAAAGAATACGTATCTAGCAAAGTGGACATGAGATGATGAACTACGTAAATCAGCTTTGTTGATGAAGTTTCATGCTAGAGGAACATCTCTCTGTAATTTTCCACCTACACTATGGAGGCCACGCTGTAAATTCATGAATCTTGTATTCATATGTTTGTAAGGTTTTGCACTATAAAAACAGTTTTGTTTTCATAAGTAGTTCACATATAAAACAGATATGTAATATTGCTCCTTCATTGTTTATTTCAGTGTTTGCTCCATGTCCTTATAACGAAGAGCCAACAGTGCCACAGGGGTGGAGTTTCGCTCACTGTTGAGCTGAAGTCTTCAAGACACTTTAGTGAGAACAACATAGTTGAAACAGGATTAAGCAGAAACTGGAAGTGCTTTTACAGACGTTTTATACGTTCCCGCTCACAGCTACAGAACATCAGATATCAGCGGCTCCTGACTTTTAAAGGCCTCAGAGACTTTCAAAACAGCCCATAAGTGCATTTCTCCTCAGCACACAAAGTGCATTGAATGTTTGAGCACATGTATCACTGCCAATGTCAAAGCTCAGTATCAGTGGGTTACAGTGGTTTATATGGTTTGTGATCTACTTGTCTGATCTGCTCTGTTGAACAGTGGTAGTGCACCAATATTATGTTCAAGCACACTTTACACAGGCTGGATAGTTTCATAGCGGAGAGCTTCAGCTTTCACATCATCTCAATTCTGGTCCTCGGCACCCACTGCCCTGTATGTGTTATAGACCTCAGCAGGGAGACATATAAAACAGAGGATGGAGAAGAGAGTAACGACTAACCTAGCAAGCAATTTGTAGGTGGGGTGAAGCTGGAGTACCTGGAGAGAATCAGGGCTGACTTGGGGAGAGCATTCAAACTCCACACTGAAAGGAATGGAACCACCGTCAGTGTCCTCTGATATTGTCACAGCCTACTGAACTAACCCGCCAGGTGTGTGTGTGTGTGTGTGCGTGCGTGCGTGCGTGCGTGCGTGCGTGCGTGCGTGTGTGTGTGTGTGTGTGTGTGTGTGTGTGTGTCACTGACCAATGTGAAGACTGAATTCAAAGCACTAGAGTCCACTGATTGCTGGGATGCCTCATTGCTGCTGACAAACCTACTGAGAATCATCAGCAGTGTCTGGGCTGAAATCCACACAGCTCTTTACTGCCACATTTCACAATCAGCCTGTATTGATTGTCTCTCTCTCGACTCTCTTTGACTCATTCAACTCCCAACAGATGAAGTTCGCTACCTCTCTGTGACTATCCAATCAAGGGGTGTACTGTAAGTATGATGACGCCTGCTAGATGACCTCTGTGTCCTCAACTCAAAATCATATTAGTTCAAGTTTAATCGACACTTGTGCAGGCAGATTTCTTTGACCAAGTAACAACTGATGGGTGAAATGTGATTGAATTTAGTTGAAAATACACATTTGGGAGCAGCACAACCAGGGGAAAAGATATGAAAGGAACGGAACAGACCATTTGGAATTATAATAATAATAATCATTATTATTATAATTATATTATATTATAATCACCATAAGTCTGTTATGCTTTCGTCTGGTTGTAGCAGTGAAGCTATTTCAGACGTTTCAGTCAAGGAACGCAACACCAGGAGACGTAAACCGGAGATGCACCCCAAACTTCCACCTCCATGGAGCTGTGTTTGATTTGCAAAATGTTAACATAACTGCATAAAACAGGATTTGAGCCTGTAGTCGAGGGAATGAGGATTATGAATTATTTTTTTCACATGTGGACACTATCGCCCTCTACTGGCCAAGTGCCTCTCCTCAGTTGTTGAGATGTTTGAACATCATGTCACAGAACGTGTAAAATGTTTTTATATGACCTCTTGCACACCAGAAAATGAGAAGGAAGCAAATTTACAGTGTCACAGCATCAGGAACTTCAAAACAGAGGTTCTGAGATGTTCCAAATTAGAACGGATGTTTTACCCTGAAGAACAAGCGGGGTTGAATTAAAGTGGTATTTCTTTTTATTTAGCGGTGATTTAAAAAGAGATTTTCATAAAGAGATGGTTCCATTATTCAAGTCCACATCATTCCTTCTCAACATGCTGAACAGCGTTTAACATGAGGCACTTTCATATTTATTAATTGATTATACTTGTGAGCAATAGATGGCCAGCAGACCTTTACCACTTTGACAACCAGGTTTGTTCAGGAGTCAGTCTGCCATCTGCTAACCCAAACATGTCTGCACCACGCCTTTTTCCAACAAGGACACTGCCTCAGTGAACCGTTGATCAAAGATTCACAGATTAAGCAGTGAGACGGGCCTTCCACGCACTTGCTGAGATGGATTCTTGCGTTGGTGTGTTCTGTGCCCACACAGGTGGCGAGGACAGTCAACAGATGGCTCGAGCATGTCCCCTCAGCTGATGCTCGCAGACCTTTGACACATTGAAATATCATACTCCCAGTTGAATGGAGACAGACTGCATGAAGCAAAGTCACCTTCACCAGTTCTTAAAGTATAACACACCCTGCAGAGACCTCTGCCAGTAAATATAACACCATGTCATACTGGCTCTGTGGACTGAAAGTCACCGACTCAACTCTCCAACGGTAAATAGACGGAAACAGCAAAGTGGTCGGAAGCTGTGAGCTGGGGGTTCGTCCAGATGGTGGAGTGTGTCAAGATGAGCAGTCTGTAAGGAAGAGCAGGGGGTGACTGTAAACTCCCTAGAAACCCTGGTCATTTCACAGCTTCGTGGGATTTTGAGTTGAGGAGGGTGACATTACATTTCAACACTGACAAAGGTGCATGTGATGGGAAAAAGTGTCGTCATCAGAACTGCTGGTGGCCTCAGCAGCAATAACCACGTTCCTCTGGAGGAACTGTGGAAACCTAGCTTGATGTGTTTAAAAAAAAAAAACATTTGTGCCCATGAATAGATTAAAGTCCATCTGCTTCCCAACAGATTCTTGACAGTCTATGTTTGGTATTATGTAGACTGACCGCAGCACCGTTGAGAATTTGTTTGTGAAGCCATGAATCAGACCTCTGTTTCTCTTGGCTTCACGGCCTCCAGGGAGGGAAGTTTACTCGTCGGTACAGTCTCATAAAAGAAAGTTTGTCTGCTCCGCTTCAGCAACATGACTGGCAGGCCGCAGAGCGGCAAGAGAGGCCAGATTGTGGGACAGGTTGCAGCGTGGGCAAAGCCAGAGCAGAGGCCAGGTTTTCACATACTACCCATGTTGTGAAACCATTAGTATGGTTTCATACATACAGTATAAGTTACATGGCAATGTAAGATATCGGAACGAGTGGATTTCCAAATTTAAAAAAAAAAAAACCTTCCTGTTTCCTTCCTGAGGGACAGACTGCACATCTTCAGAATTCACAGATGTTAAGACATGTCGAGCTGTGATGTAAACTGACGAGCCTGCTACATGTAGTCAGGAGATGCAGCAGACTCTCTTGTTTGACTGTGTACAGTAGTGGTGTGTCTGTGTGTGTGTGTGTGTGTGTGTGTGTGTGTGTGTGTGTGTGTGTGTGTGTGTGGGTGTGTGTGTGTGTGTGTGTGT
>JBBMJM010145073.1:0-11187 GCA_037832705.1 Centriscus cristatus
CTTGTGGTTAACTCATTGCCAGGCTACACACACACACACACACACACACACACACACACACACACACACACACACACACGGATGAAAGTCATCCCCTCCAACCTCCCCTCAATGGCCACACAGCCATGTCCTGGAATACAAACAAAGGACGCAGCTCTGTAATTACCCTCTCATCCTTGGTGAACAACATCCAGTGAAATTATTTGGCAAAACTGCACTTCATTGTCATTAAATCTACTTTTTCTAAGTAGTTTTAATAATATGAAACATCCTGGCGTTTCTTTCAACCATCCACTATCTGATCACATGACTCCAGAAATCCCACTCAAACAGTTGTTTTTATGAATGTCTTGCAGAAATGTACAAAACCATGTTTGTTCTGGAAGGAAAACTACCATTTACCGTTTCTACTTTACTGTAGGCTTGTGCAAATAGAAGAAGGTTAGAAATTGCAGGTTTGTCAGAGATTGGAAAGTATTTCGTTCTGTTCCTAAACACTCCAAAAGCAGTGTGAGTCATATATTCCTATTGTTTTGATGTTGCCTTAAGTATCCAATCTCTGTGTAGGTGCAGGTTAAAAAAAAAAGATACTGAAATTGGATAAGGCATTTTATAGAAGTGCTTTCAGTCTATCTCCTACTGTTTAGTGTTATAGAAATGGTCTGGTAATTATGTTCTGGGACAATTTAGCTAAATCATCTGAATTCAGACTCATATTCATGCTTTTCAGCGCAAAAAAAAAAAAAAATGTTTTTTCACCTACACCACAAATGTCCCAAAAAGCCCACGCATATCTTTGTAGGTTTGTGCATGTGCTGCACCGCCTTATTAGATCGTATTTACAACTTGTACGTGGAGTCGCTGTCATAGTAGACACAGGGAGGAGAGGGCTGGATCTGTGCTAATGTTGGCACCCTGTCACTGCAACTGTCACCTGTGTTGGATTGTCATGGACTAGAGTTGGAAAGCATGTGATGAGTGCTGACCCCGATAAATTAATACACCTTCTCTGAGGATGTCAGTCATGTCAGCACAGTCCGTGTAAACACAGAGTCTGGGAGAGGATAGTGTGTGATTGATAGCTGGATATTTATGTGTGGTCTCTCTCACGACTCAGCATGTTCCAGCCTATTAGTTTTACTTAAGAGCGATTTCCTCGGAGACAGAGCGAAAAGCAGTTTTTAGCATCTGAGCATGCATATGAAATGACTCGGTTAATCCGTGTACGAGCCAAATCGACAGCATCCAGTGTACGTTGTTTTATCGATGCTCTGACTTCGTCCCAACCTGATTTACAAACATGAACCTGCAGTTGTAGCTTATGTCCTTTTTCACATCTGACCGAGCGGACTCGGTTCAATTGGGGAGCTGAAAGCGGCGACGCTGTTGCATTTATTGCTTGTTTCCGTTCTGATTTCACACTGTGATTTCACAACGTCTCAAATAAAACAGAGGTGGCACTGGAGGAGAAGACTGGAGGAGACTGTTGACATCGATGCATGTGCACTGTGCAAAGCGTCACTACGCTCATTTGGTGCTGGGTTATGTCTGGTGAGCTGTTGCACTGCGTACGAGCCAATCCAGGGTTCATTTGCAACCCGAGACCTGTGGTGTCAGGTAGACTAGAGTTGGTCTCAACCAGAGTTCGGATTAACTCTCACACCTGCCCGAACAAAATGGACTATCTGAGGAAACAAACTCTGGTCCGTCAGTTGCAAAAGTCTCTGTGTCAGTTCGTTGATTTTCCTTTAATTACTCACTCCTTCCATTGAACATCCAGTCTAGTCTGGATCTTTCACCCTCCATTTGGAAAGTAACTGTACATTATGTACATCAGCTAAATTATAGAAATCTATTTTATATAACAAGTGTTTGAACATTTTAATAGCGACATATCATCAGTGGGGTCTCCTTGCTAGCAGCCTGCAGTCAATCTCTGGTGAGGCTCAGGCAGTTAGTGTCTCACCACACATCTCAGGACTTCAATGGGAAATGTGAACATTCTGATTAATCTGATCCATTAGAAATGGATTAAAATCATCTAAAAGTGGTTAAGTGTAATGGAAAATAACTACAAATCTCTGGATAAATGTAACCATTTAATGTGTTTTTTCCATGTAACATTTGGAGGCACGGCTCCACCTGACTGCACATTGCTGATCTAAACAGTGCTGCAGTTTACAAGCTTAACTCTTGCAAATAGCAGGATATTTCCGTGGTGAATAATGTAATAAAACACATCCCTTTCTGTTTTTATCCACGTCTCTATATGCTTTTTACAGAGTTTTATTTGTTTGACCTATCATCAACATTGAACACAACTGACTTACATTAACAAACATCTAAACATATTTTTTGTGTTTTGGGTCCATTAAGTTCGTCTTCTTTTAAAAGTTATGACTTGTGGTCAGACCTCTTGTCATCATATGTTGCATGTTTCCTCATTTTATGCCGTCCCCATTTGCATTCCCATCTGTTGTGAGTCTTTGTTTATTGATTTGATGTGATTTGGTGTGTGTGTGTGTGGGGGGGGAATGCCCATTGAGGTTGAAGATAATTAATTTGATATTTTGGAGCAGAGAATATTTGCTGAGGCTTTTGTATGTTAAGAGTATTGACTGAAGCATATCAATCACTTTGGGATGAAATATCATTTGATCATGTTTCTGCATACTATTCTGGTCTACAATTTTCATAACCATCATTTACATTTTAAGGGATAATAATTTTCTGCCTCACTGGCTGAATCAGTCATTTTCTATCATGCAATACAATGTAGTCCAAAAGATGATTATTCTTCACGATCATGAGACATTTGTTCAATTTTCTTTCTCATACAATATACTATACTATATACAGTATACATAGCAACATTAAACTGACATGAAACATTTCTACCACTATTCAGGCCAATGTCCATTTTTGTCAAACTTTTCACAACCTTGATGCATCTGCTGTATCACAGAATTTGCTACTGAGGTCCTGACGCTAGTCCAGCCAGTGTCCAGTTAGTCCACTCCTGTCCGTGTGTGTGTTCACCTCTTCAGCTGTTCACTTTGGTATTTTGTGATGTTTGAAGTACCTCAAAGACCAGTTTAGCAGGTAAAAAACATTCATTCAGATTGCGGAAACAATAAAATGCGTCAGTTAGCTTGTTAGCTTAGCTCAAATCTTTTGGCTAACATCCACAGAAGTACAAGCTATATTCTGCTACGGGAGAGTAACTACAACTTTCACACATTCTCTTTCCAAGCTTATAGTGGTTTTATATGCACTTGGGGGCACTGGTCATTTTTTCAACACCCCCAAAGAACCTAAAGGCTTTTGAACTAATATGCTCATCAAGTCATCATCGATGTCCTGGAGTGAAATCAAACGCTTAAGTGTCACTTGTCTCCTCAAGGGCTTCCATTAATGTTGGGCCTCCTTTACTTGACGTACAGTACACTGCTTTCCTTTCAACCCGCCCTACAATATATGAAATAAATGAACTAAAAAAGTGCATATCCACGAAAACAGCTTTGCAGATAATGAATAAACTGGTTTAATTATGACCCCTGTGGAAAGCTCCCACATATGGTGTAAGAGACAGCAATGTGTTCAGTAGAAAGATGTGCAACAGCTACACCCATCCATTCATCTTGTCCACAATACCGACGCTTTTTCCTGCTCATTAGAGCTATACTTATGCTCTAATGAGGTAGCAGGAGGGGTGTTGGCCACGGGGTGGAGACACTCAGCGGTCAATTTATTTTTGTTTGAAGGTGACCAAGGCATTTAATGGCAGTACACCACCCCAATGCATATCTTGTCTCCCCAATGTTGTTCCACTCATCACCACTTTGTCTCTTTCAGCTCAATGTCTCCTTGTTGCTGGTGTCTGGCTCTGTCTTGGCCTCCACCACTGCCCCCCCCCCCTCTGTCATTCACTCACTCTTTTGGTCCGATATCTCCTTCACCAGAGCTCAGGCACATGGTGGAGCTATTCCTATCGTGAATAATGCGCATCAACTGCAGAGGTCAAATGGAATGGGGTTTGCGAGATAATGACTGGAGTGATGGAACCTGGGTGCCACCAGATTGTGGAGTGTCTGAGCTTGTCATAAAACGACAGGGGAGGAGGATGCTGGATGCCCACTATGTCCTTTAAGGGTTATGAATGTTGGGAAAGGCAATGACAAAATGGTCCTGTCCCCCCCCCATCCCCACTTCTGCATTTGACACCAACAATCCCTTTGTCAGTTTCTTCTTCATCCAGGCAGAAAAAAAACCCACAGTTCACCAGTGGGTCACACATCCATGTACAGCATTTACAAACCCAATCTGCGACTGAGCGACAGCCGTAGCTGACAACTATGTCATCAGCCAACATCACATGCCACTCAAAGTACTAATATTTATTGCATCGGTCTTCTTGTCATAGAATGACTTTGACGCCTCTTTCCTGCATTTTTAAGTCAACAATCATTCTGTATTTGACTCGGCCCCCAGGCACCCTATGATTTACAGCTCCATTGACTCTTTCCATTTCTTCTCCCACTGCTATTTTTGAAATAGATGGAAAAAAAACAAGAGAATCAGATCCATTAAACTACAGGCTTCCTGAACTTTGCTGCTATAAACAGTTTCAGCTGAAATTGCATCCTATTAAAAGTCAATGAGCCATTGTTATATTATTCCACGCCCTGACTCTGACAGCTCAGAAAGTCATCTCTTAAAACCTGTGAGTTACGTGTTTTTATTATTTTTTTATTTTTTCCTTTTGCTGTGAGGGAACAACATTGAAAATGATATTTTCAAGCAGAGGATATCACCGGTCATTGGGAGAGTGGGGCCATCACTGAATAATTAATTAATAATAATAATAATAAGTGCAATGTGAGGAGAGTATACATGTTTGATACACACATGAGCTGTTGCACACAAGTAAAGAAACATCTCTCAGCAGTCCCAGAGCATCTCTGTCACAAGAACCCAGATCTCCACCTGGATTTACTTCATTCACCATCGCATTGGCAAACAATCTGCTTCAAGTGCCACTATGGAACCGCAGGTGGACGCTTACTGGCAAGGTAGTGAGAGAACCTGCAGGCGTGTGGAACAACACTGACAGATGCATGAACCTTCTGGACGATACTTTCTAAAAAGAGACTGGTCTGTACAGCTCAGCGGGCGAGAGCGCTGCTGTGTCTCACAACCGAGCAGAAACGTCATTCAACACATCACAACGTGCCTAGAATGATTTTGTTTTAGCATTAATGCTATCAAAATCTGCTGAATCATGAGTGAATGAATCATATTAGACCTCAGCAAGCTTCGTCCTCTATGACAGGGAAGTTTGTGTCGGAACGTAAAAAGACGGCTCACACACACAGCGAGAGGTCAATTTCACATCTTTCGCCTTTTCTTATTGGCACTCTAACTCCTCTTTTAGCGGAGAACCTCCTGAATCCGCTGATATTCAAGCCACTTTCCTTGACGATACTATAGTAGTAGGTCCATGGACATTTCCTTTGAAATGTGAAATTCTCACAGAGGTCACAGAGCCTGGAGTCACTCGGATTATGTTTAGAATCCGTTGTGATACATCTCCACCCATATCCTGGGTCCTGCAGCCGTTCCAGTGCAATGGCACCTCTGGTCCTGGAGCCTTGTAAGAAGTGGAGGCTCAATTTGTGGAGACGTTCTCACCTGATTGCTTCATTTCCCAATGATGACAGACTAGGGCCATGGTGAGAGAGCTGACCTTGTAAACAGGTTCAGGGTTTTGCCAAGGATGATACGCATGTTCCTTATTTAGACCGCTTTGCTAAAGTGGGAAGCGGAGACAGATGAGCATTGTGCGTGAAATGCTGCAGGGACCCTGAATGACAGGAAGGATCCCCATTGTTTAGCTCCACGTTTTCTGCCTCCTCAACACCTTTAATTCTCACCCACTGTCTTGTGATTAAACAATGTGTTGTCGTATGATTCCTAGTAAAATGCGATTGAACCCCTCAGGAGCACGTGTGGATATCGTCCTGTCTGCGACAGACGAGCAGATATTGAACCAGCAGCGTTTCACAATTGCTTAGTTGTGGTTATATTTTATATTGTTTGCTCCTTGTTTGTTTCCTGTGCACATATATTGGTTGTTTGAAGCATATTCAATTACTCTTGGCACAACGGTGGAAAAAAAAGAGAAATAATTGCGAGCACAAAACCAAGTTAAATAAATGGTGGGAGATTAGGCAGAAAAAGTATCCAAGCGTTTAGCAGCCTCTATCTCTGTGACATGTACCTGTCTGCTGCGAATTCCCACATTGCTTTTGCTACACAATAATTGCCTACTCACAGGTGTGAAAGGAGCTGTCAGAAATAATACTGTCTTTGGAAGTCGAACTTTCAATCATTCTATTTTCTATTGACCAGTTTACACCTACACTCACCCACGTATGAGGCGGCTGCAGGCGGAGATGTCCAGATAGTGATGAGTTCCATCTCTATCGCACCATCACACAATTATCCGTTCCAAATTGTGATGGTAAATCTTTGCAGTTTGTTTGTTTTGTATGTCGGTGGAAAGTGACCAAAAAATTGGCCTGTGCCTCAATAGAATTTTGAGCTACATACACTTTTGTGAAGGTTTTTAGTTTTTTGTTACCTTTACCACCTGTATTTTAACATAGATGACTCTGTATTCCTTATATAATAACAGGCTCTCTATCATGTCTGATATTGTATGAATTTCAGCACATGCGCCAGTCAATCGTCAACCATTTTAATTGCAATCACGGTCATAATTGTCTATTAACTCTTGATTGCAAATTCATGTATTTTTTTTTTAGATCTGTTCTAAATGTGCACTGAAGGGTTTTTAAATATTCTTACTTTATGCAAATGTCTTTTGCTCTTGTAACAGTCTTGGATAATCCCCAGAGAAACACAAAGGCTGTATATGCTTACACATCCTGAAAACATAGTGTACCAGCTAACACTTGTCCTCCACATCATTAAAGCTGACAGTCATTTAGTTATCGCCGGTTTGTCACGTGGAGGGTTGTCCAGGCGTCCCCACCGCAAACTATCTGGAATTGGTCATTGGGGGGGGTCAAATCAGTGCTGTGATTGGTCTTGCGAGTGGTGTGGAAGTACTGCAATTGAAAACACACACACACAAATGTGGGTGTGCCATGAGAACCTTCCAGTGCTTTGATGTTAAACTTTCTGATCCCACTGTGATCAAGGAGGTTTGTTTTTTTTTTTGGTTCACAGCCCCAATGTTGCTGCTGTATTGCGTTGAGATTTCCCAAAGCATAGTACGGGATGAGGCTCATAATCACAGAACTTGGATTTAGCAACAAAATCAGGAGTGTTCAAAGGAACTCGCATGCACACAATGTGTGCATTGCAACTATGCATACTTCTCACTGTCACAGCGTAAATCAGAGTACAAATCCAGAGGAACCAGGGCCCATTTGCACTAAAGCAGCTCACTGTCGCCCCCTGAGGTACAACAGGGTATTAGAGGACATGAATGGGGCTAGCTGCTTATCAAGTCTGTACAAATGATCCTTTATCTCAGTAAGTACATGTGCACATGTCCAGTTCTAGATAGAACTGCTGTTGGAAACAGTGTTTATGGCAGTGAAAGGCATCCAAAAAAATGCAGTGCTTACTAAGTAGAGTAAATTCCCCAGCTTACCAGATGTGCACAGAAAATAAAATGCTGGAGACACATGCACAGTGTGCCTTTTTTGATCTCATAAAGCTGACAGATGTGATTCATCCATGCCTGTTTACAACCATGCATTAATTTCCCCTCCCGTCCCTAACACAATTTAGCCCAATTAACACAGTAGCTCTTTTACTGACAATGTGAGAGCGAGATGTGCGCGTGTCAGAGATGCAGTTGGCTGCAGCCAAACGCCGAACGAGATCCAAAACGCAGGGACTGCCGTGAATACCAATGCTTCCTACTTCCCCTCACTCAAGAATGAGCGGTAGGTTGTGCTCTCGGCCCCTCTCTTCTTTCCCTCACTTCCTCACACCACCATGTGTGTGTCATCCCACTATAGAAACACATGAGATCAAAGAAGGAGTTGAACCTTAAACTGCATGCACGCCTTCAAATATCTGTGTCTGATGGTCACGTCCTGACAACCAGCTGACGTGAACAGGGCCAAAGGGGAATGGCCACAGGACAGACTGACTCTCCTGCCTGTGGTTGAAGTGACACTGGAGTTCTACTTATGACACCAGAATTAATGAAGACAAATGAATGCTCAGTGCAACTGGCGCCACATGGGAAAAACGCTGAGCGGTAATCAAACTAGTTCCAGTGAAATATCCTTGGTGCGTCTGTTTTAATCAGTTAATAATCAGCAGGCTCTTATTGGAGCTGCTTATTTCTAATATTTCTACCTGTGTCAGCCCGATCTGGCACATCATCATTTTCCATCTCAGTGCTGCACCCCCACCCTTTGTGACATTTGCTCAGCTATTTAGCCTGTTTCAATTCTTGCGTATATTTTTGCCACTACTACTAGTACTACTACTACCACTACTACTACTACTATTGGATGTTTCACTTTGTTCACATATTTGTTCATTTCAAAGCAGCACGTTCTACTGAACAAACAGTGTGCAATTTATTTATAAATAACTAACGTGTTTTAGGACGTAGCGAATGAGCGTCCCCTTGTTTAACCACTAATCTGAACGAGGAGCCTGATCCACTGTCCACCGGGGAATCAGGGATGTGTATGGTACAAGACTGAGTGGGGAGGCAACAGAAGTAAACAAAACAAACAAACATCCTCTTTGTGTGATTGTTGCAGTCTCTCTGAATGTGAAACTACTTCAGGGTAACAAGCTGTTTTATTTATTATTTCTAAGACTGATCCGAGAGCCACGATGTATGTTTTAACAGTGGACTGTCTTGTGAGGAGTCACATGACCTTAATTTGACCAATTACGCATTTCATTTTTCTGCAAGACCATTGTGACAGAAGAGTGGGGAAGGAGACAGAAAAAAACTATGAGCACAGCTGAGGGGTAACGGCAAAGGGCTGGAAGAAGACCACTGTAAGAATTGGGATGTAAACAGCCTCAAATTAAACCTGAGATGCATGTTTGCCTCACAGTGAGTGATTAATTTTAAATCCAATGAGTGAGAACACACAGCCAACAAAGCCAGCAAAACATGGCCAATGCCAAAATACGATGGAATGCATATTGAATTACAATTTCTTGAGGTTCGTTTTCTTTTGCAAACCCACCGGATTATTCACCCGTCCTATATTAAATTTGACCCCAGTAAACTAGAACAAAAGGTGACATGAATGTTTCCTAGGGTACATCTCAACACAGGACAGGAAGTCATGGTGAAGGTCACAATTTTGGCCAGCAGGACACTCGATTTGCCGGAAAAGCGAGGAGTGGAGCTGCAGTGTCAGCCTCTAATCCTCTTTAATTTGTTTTCAGATGGGGCTTTGGAATACCAGCCTGCTCCCAAAGCAGAGATCACATAAGAACGTGGGCTGGGACAGCTGTCTCCTCTCTGGCGGTTTTTAATACAGGTCTGCTCGCTAGCCCGGTCGCTGATGTGTAGTTCTTGTGCCGGGATGAGGAGTTGGGTTATAATTTGAAGCGCAGCAGTGTCAACGTGGGTTTGCTGCGTGTGTGTTCAGAGGTGGGGGAGGGGATGACAAACAAAAGTGGATGACTTTTATTTTTTTATCTGATGTTTTTTTTTTCCTTTGACTCGACTGTCTGTTTTTTTTGTTTTGTTTTGTTTTGTTTTTTGGGGGTAGCTTTTCCTCTGAACCTGGTACTTTTGTCAGTACCACCTTGTACCACCTCGTACCCCCTCGTACAGACGAATTAGTGCTTTTTGGCCAGTTACAACATTAAAGAGCCAGATGTTGAGACCGCAGCACGGAGGTTTGTGTCGGTGATCCTGTCCTGCTCCTTCACATATCAAAGAGGTCCAGAAATGTAATGGAACCGAGTATCCAAACCAAGTGTCACGTGGCCTCCTTCTCCTCAGTTGTCTTCAGGAAACCAAGCTGGAAAGTGGGTTTGAAAGTGTCTTCCTTCATTTCTCCTTCCTTTGACAGTGTATGTAAAGATGCAGACCCAAAGAAGGAGGCTTTGCTTGCCTGCGTACTTTTGTAGAGGTCAGTCAGATCAGAGAGACAAGGCTTTTGATGTCTGCTTTGTACCATCCATTGGTCTCTTTAGAGACGGAGGGTGTTTAAAAGCTGTTGAAACAGAGTGTGCAGGCAGCGGGCCGCTGGTGCAGGCTGGGGGCTGGCAGGCCTTTAATCCTCACCACAGTGCTGATAAATCGGGTTACATATTTTACCCCCTTACCAGTTGGCTTTGCTCTGGAGTGATGAACCAACTCCCTCTTGCCTGTGAGGGCCTTTTGATGTAATATCCAACCATGGATATCTGCCCTCTGCGCTGGGCCAGTTTGGTGCAGAGGTTAACAGGTGGAAGGTCCCAGTGAGCCAGGGAAGGGGAGCAGAGTCCAACCAGAACGCTTCGGTGACACGGGACACAACACGCCCCCATGACATGTCTGTCCGACTTGCTGAATGAAAAACCTTCATGGAAGAATGACATGCCTGAGCGTGAAAGAAAAGCAAAGCATGTCTCATGAACCCTTCTCAGGAGACACCGTGAACATCCTGATTTGTACATGTCAGAGCCAGAGACAGATCGAGGAGTCCCCTCGTGAAAACAGCACCATACTGTCTGAAACGCAACAAGCATCATGTTGGATTTCAACAAAAGTGCCATATAAATCCCATCTCATTTTTTTTGGATGTGAGATGAACTCAAAGTCATGAACATCTCATCCATGATTTAATATAAAGAGTTGTTTTGAAAAATATAGAGAGAATGCAATCCCACCTTGGTCAGCCGTTTCCTGTTCCTTGATGGCGGTTGAAAGTAACGTAGTACTGATCAGTAGTTCCTGGTTCCATAAACGGGTTCCTGCCTTGTGCATCAGTCTGACGCCCTCTTGAGTGTCGTTTTGACGCACTGGAAGCATCGTTGTTTGACATTGAGGGATTAGAACACTCTGCAAAGGATACTTCATTAATTCCCCCAGGCAAATTAGGGCTCACACACACACACACACACACACACACACACACACACACACACACACACACACACACACACACACACACA
>JBBMJM010145083.1:0-11186 GCA_037832705.1 Centriscus cristatus
TACTAATGATGCGTTCCAGTTGCATCTTTTTGCTGGTCACATACAAACCAAGTTGTTTCCGTTCCTATTTTTTTGCGGCAGGAAAAAATTGTCCTTAAGCTATCTTTTTGTTGACAAATGACATATCACAGCCAAATGGAATGCTCTGAGTCCAGTGAATATTACAGTCAATTGTGACTAACCTCTTGAGAGGCAGAAGACATTATTAAACTTCTTAATTACAAGAACAGTCACTTGAAGGCCTCTTTATCAATTAATCAAGCTTTCAGAAAACACAAGTGTCCATACTCACTGGCAGCGTTTGCCCACATATCCAGGGGGACATGAACACGTGTGAGTTCCCACCGTTTCCACGCAGATTCCCCCATTCAAACAGCTGAACTCCAGACAGTTATCCACTTCCTCCTCACAGTCTTTCCCCACGTAGCCAGGCTCGCATTCACACAGGTAATCCGCCATGAGGTCTGTACAGGTGCCGTGGAGGCAGGGACCTGCTGAGCACTCGTTTATCTCTGTCTCACACACTTCCCCCTCCCACCCGGGGCTGCAGCTGCAGTTAAACTCATTAAACTGGTCTTGACACACACCCTGGTTGAGGCATGGCTGAGAATCACAAATCGGGGCACCCTGGCATCCGATGATTGGCTCATGCCCACTCAGTCTGGAGAACCGGCTTGTCTGAGGGGCCTCTGGTACATTAACAAGTGGCAGGTAGACTCCGCCCACTCTCACCTCCCCTAAACATCCAGTGAACTTCTCAGCCAGCCAGATTTTGGTGTCGTTGAGGAAGTTCAGGTTGCCGCCAATACCAAAGCTGCCGCCCACTGTCTGCCCATCCACAGTAAGACGCCACCGAGACGCTGTCTGCTCGGGGTCAACCATGGTCAGGTGGATGTGGTGCCACGCCCCGTCTGTGATGGTCCTATGACTTGTGAACGCCAAGAGCTCTGCACTCTCCCCGCTGTCCAATTTGACCAGAAGAGTGGAATTCAGTAGACCCAGACAGAACACTTCCGCATGGTTGACGGCCCTCAACAAGATTCCGTTCTCATCCCGTGTCCTTAAGTCCATGGTGATGTTGGTTACAGGGCTCAGCAGGGAACTGCTGGCGACATACTCCAGAGCGTTGTCCTGAAAAATGGCTTCAGTTAAACCTGCAGGATGAACATTGTGTTAGCGAGGAATTGAGCGTGAAGAGAAGAGCTGAGTTTGCCTACGTGTAACTGATTTGACAAACTTTGGTTGAGGATTATTACAATCTGGAATCAAAGATTACTCACACTCATAGCCGTCCTGCAAGTCGACACAACGCACTCCATCGAAACAAGGGTTGTCAACGCACCACAAACGGGTCTCGCACAGGCGACCCGAGTAGTTCACGGAACAGACACACTTGAAGTCATTCCAAGTAACCTGACACTGTCCACCATTGAAGCAGGGCTCAACCTGCGCACACACAAACAGATGGATAGATGGATTAGATGATCTGTGCAGGTAAAAGGTGCCGAAAAGGATTAGAAGGTAACTTACAGATCAACGGGTTTCACAGCCAGATTAATGTCAGTAAGGTTGAGACGATAAAGCCAAACTATCAGACTGCATGACTGAAACGATCAGCGTCACTGACACTAGTGGGTGTTACTACAATATTAAACCAATAGTTTTGGTTGCACCCTCTGCTGGCTGATACATTTTTTGAGAAACAGATCAATGTTTGTTCAAAATGAGACATGTTTCAGTGTCAACCATGGTTCTGCAACATCCGATTTTTGAAAGCACATACATGGGAGGTATTACGACAAGCAGTCAACCACTGACAGAGCTCTGTGGGGTAGTCTCAAGTAGTCCTATGCCCTGCTTTACCTTGCATGTGTCATCACTTTGGCATCCCGGCAACACGTTCTCCTCCATGCTTGCCTGGTAAATCTCCACCCCCTCCGTATGATCCACAATGGACAGATGCTTGTTGTCCAGTCGAATGTCTTGCAGGCAGCCCTTGAAGTGTCCTCCCCAGGTATTCATGTTAGCCCCTGCGGGGAGTCCGCCGACATACACCACATCTCCTGCCTCTACACTTACATTCCCTAAAGCCCGATGGTCCCCTGCTTTGGGAAAGACCACATGGCCGTAGTTCACCTGTACAACAACCAAATTATTCTTGCCGTCTGTGACCAACCGGGCCTCTGTTAGCAGCGTGGTGTGCGGGCTGTACAAAGCCACTGTAGCCTCCTTCAGGTAGATCGTCAAGTATGGCTTTTCCTCGCGTTGGAGCTGCAGGAGCAAACTATTCTCTTTGAGGGAACGCATTATGAAGGAGATGGTGAAGTTTTCTCCATGGGTTTCTGAAATGTTATAGGCGGCGTAGCTGGTGGAGTTCTCATAACCAAAGGTCCAGGACGGGTATTCTGCATGGGAGGTGTGAAGCAAAGCTTTATCAAAACTTACTACCACATGTGGATGCACTTTAACATATCGATGTAGAGAATATGACAGACACGCTGGGGCCGTTCTCACCTCTCTCACACGTTGCTCCATGGTAGGGTCGGTGACACTGGCAACTGGCCATAACCCACATGTCCACACAAAGCCCACGTTGTTTGCATGGGTCATCGTGACACCAGTCTTTTTTGGTGCATCCCAGTTCCAGGGCCTTGCTGTCCTCCCTGATGAGGTCCTGAGGTAGCAGTAGGTTATGGTCAACTTGGAGGTCTTCCATGCAGCCAATGAAGCCCCTCCCACTGGACGTATGAGCCAAATATTCTTCTGGTGCCCCTCCTACATACAGCTGTCGAAAGGACTTGGACTGGGGGAAGATTAAATGGTTGTGGACCTCATTCTTCACCTGGCATCCTTCAATACAGCCGGGTCCCTTCACGATAAGAACCAGACGATCATCCATGGTTAAAGTGACCTGGTGCCATTCCCCGTTATTGACCGGGCCGGGGTATGTAACCTGAAGCAACTTCCCTGATTTCAACCGGGCCTGGAGAGAACCCTCGACTAACTCCAGAGAGATGTAGCGCTCTATGGTGCCCCGATGGAACAGCACCATATTGGGAATAGTACTCTTGAATCTGAGCTGCATGTGAAGATCATGATCGTACTCCTCAGTCACTGGCCTGGTCCAGTTCAGGGAATCAGGCAGCTGCATGTGAACATAGCCCTCTGAGTTGAAGGAAAAAGTGGTGGAGGTGTTGCAGCGTTCTCCAGTCCAGCCAGATGGACACAGGCAAGTGTAGCTGTGTTCACCATCTGCAGTCAATGCAGGGACACAACTGGCTTCATGTTGGCACCGGTGTTGTTGGCAGCCGACCAGGAGGATGTCACAGTTGTCCCCTCCCCAGGGCTCGTGGCCAGGCTCTGGCATGGGACACAGACACCTATAGGAGTTGGCACCATCTTCGCACGTGGCACCGTTCTGGCAGGGATCGCTGTCACACTCATTGATGTCCACTTCACAGTGAACACCTACAAGGAAAGACATTGGATTTTAGTACTCTGCTCATTCATTCCATCATGAAAAAATGACGTTCTTTTTAATCATGACACAGCAGGGGGAGTCTGGGCAGGCTGAACAAGTTATATAGGATACAGAGCTACAAGCATACAAGTATACACACTGGTTGAGGCAATTTACCCATTACAGTCATTTGCAGATGAGGAAATGACTGCGGGAAATGGCCAATAATTTGAGGTGAATTACATTTGTAGCCTTCCTTACAGCAGTGATCAGTGTGTGCGGCATTTACACACTCTGTGTCAGCGTCATCCCATCAAACCGCATTCAACGCTAAGCCCTGGCAGTAGCAGTCAGCTCCCATTAACATGAAATACTCTACACCCAAGGAACTGTGAAGCCGTTTGTCCTCCGTGTGAAGGCGCCGACACAACTTTCCTGTTACTGTTGTATGAAAAAGTGCTGTACCAGACTGTACCTGTCAGCTGCCAGGGCCCGCAGCAGCACAGCAGCAGCAGCAGCAGCAGCAGCAGCATCAACCTCCTCACCCCCATGATCAAGTGAGGCAACAGCCATACACACACACACACACATACACACACCCACACGCTCACACACTGCAGGATGATGCACAACCACGTCCTCTCTTTTTCTCTCTCTTTCTTCAACTAGAAGTGGAAATATCTCACTCCTCCTTTCTGGAAGCGGCATGCAGACAGGAGTGATTACAGGGCAGCTCTTCCCACCTTTCTTTTTCTGCCTCCTTCATCCCTCCCTCCCTCCCTCCCTCCCCCCCTCCCTCCTCGGCTGTCTGCAGCCCGGCCCTGGCAGGGGAGTAAGCTTCTGGCCTCCAGATGGCCCCTGTCAGTCCTGGACAAGAAGAATGCAGGGCTGTCTGTGAATGGCCACCATTGGCCAACACTTCCTAAAACCACCAGCAGGAGGCGCTACAGGTACAGGGCTTGACGCGGCCGGCCATGACCCATGAATGGCATCAATACCGGTGGGAAAGTGAGACTAATTTTAGCATGTGTGTGTTAATGTGGTTCCCGGTGTTATCTCTTTCTGTCTTATATATGTAAATATTTGTGTACTGTGATTTTCACCTTTTCTCTCGTTTTGGTTTTGGTTTTCTCCCCCATGTTTACTTGTTCTTTTCCAGGTTTTATGGGTAATTCCACTGCCTTTGGCCAAGGTTGTCACTGAAAACCCGAACTGGTTTTCAGCCTACTTACTTGGTAAATCAAGGTTACATTAAATTTTTAAATACAAATCCAGTCTTTAAACCCTCATTTTCACTACACCTGTGGGGTTTTGTGATAGTATTTTGTAGTTTTGATGCCATAAACAGACAAATAAAACTGCCTCAAGCACATGAAAGCAATTCTGTAGTTGTTGTATGTGTGTCCAGGATGTTGAATATTCTTGGGGTAGAAATTAGATTTTACCAATCCTGACTTCAACTTCTTTCATTGTAAAGCTGTAAAACCTGTCACCAAAACTCAATGTGCTCACAGATTTTTGGATAAATCATTAAACTAGCACGAATTATTGCTCCCCACCCCGATCGTCAATATCTGTGGAACAGCCTCCTCATCTCAGGGTTGTCAACAGCCACCATCAGTGACTGGATGGACAGACATAGATGGACTCTTCAGCAGCTCTCAGAGACTAAATCTCTTCTTTCCCCTCAGCACCTTCATTGTCTGGACATTCAACACCTACCGCTGGTCTGTCCGTCCCAGGGACTGTTCCAAGGGTTTGTGGAGTGGCACTGACTTGCAGGAGTTGTAAAAGGTGTTTCACCGAGGAGGCAGTCGGAGCCTGTGGAGGTTTGTCTGACTCACCAACCCACAGGAGTGAGGGAGCGGTAATCTGCTGATTCGCTTTGGTGGACAGATACCTTTGGTGTGACATTGTGGCTGATATCAGCAGCAAGGACTGAAAGGATCCGGTTGAATGAAACCTGACTCACCCGATTCAGACCCAGAAGTCAAGGCAGGTGAATCAAAGGTCGCTCATGTGTAGTCTGGAGTTTAATGCAGTCTGCCTGTTCGTTTGCTTGCTGGTATACAACAGTACATTAACGGGGAACCACACGCTGACAAGGTTCCTGCGTTGCTCAGTTTCTTGCATTGTCCTTTTGTTTTTCATTCGATTTTAAACAGGCTCCCTAAGCAGCTTTAATATAATGCCCTCACCCCACCCACCCCCATCAATGTTGTAGTAGACCCCTGTTTAATACCCAAGATGGGCGGCTGACATATGGCCCCTGTTATTGGCTTTGTTGTTCTTCCTCTAGGCCATATGCGCTACGCTTCTTCTCCTCTCTGCTGCAGGGCGTCGTCATCGTGTCGCAATAATGCTGTTAGCAAATTAGCTTCTCATGTTGTTGATTTCCAGCCCAGATTTGGAGTTTTGTGCTGAGTTTCCTCCTGAGTGATGCACTGACAAATCTCCTCTAATGAGGAATTAATACCTTGACTGGGCAAGAGGAATGATCAACAGGAGGCGGATTAACCCTTTCTTGTTGGGCCAGTGGTGTTCTGAGCCCCTGCATGGACGTTAGCTCCGTGAACTGCTTCTTAATGAGAACAGTTCGTAAAACAGCTCACGCAAAAACTGTAAATACGCAAAATAAAAATCTCACAGTAGTGACTTTTTTAGTTTGGTCTTCTTTGTCAGGACGTCCCTGTTACCCCAATATGCTAATGCTAGAAAAGAAGAAGCTTCTAGAAAAAGCTCCAGGTTCCAATAAATTTCAAACATAACATTAAACTTGATATTTCGTTAAACTTTCTGATTATCAGTGCAAATCTCAGTGAACCGTGTTGTTCAACGCTTTGTCTTCCAGTGTGTTTACACCATAAGCATGATGAGAAGCAATCTCTGAGGGAATCTTTCTTTCACAATTAAGATAGAGACCCAGACTTTGCAAAAGTCAGACAGGGTTATCTAGTGTTAGATAAGAGGCCAGTGGTCTTCAGTTTGTTTCTGTATGACTGGGACATTCAATGCACTGGTGGCCAGTCACATCCTCTGACATTACAAACTACAGTCTCTTCTCTGCACATGGTATAATATTATATATATGTTATATTCTATGAAGTGTTTACGAGCAGGCAGACCTGTGTGTGACAGATAACAACACAACAGAGCCCCTGCAGAGTCAGAGTGAAAGAAGAGGACGTGGTCCTGTGGAGTGTCGGCAGAGAAGGAGCAGCACAGTTGCTCAGAGATAAGACAAAAGAAGGCGATAAAAAAGACTTTTTCCCACCTGTGAAACCATCTGGGCACAAACACTGATAAGAGTTGACCAAGTCCTGGCAGCTTCCTCCATGCTGACACGGCGCTGACTCACATTCGTCCACATTCACGGAGCAGTTTTCTCCTGCAAAACAAAATACTATGTGTTGTAAACACCTCACAATTTATGATGAGAGAACATAAGTTGTTTTTTTTTTTAACCTGTAAATCCTGGCAGGCAGCGGCAGATGAAGCCTTCTGCTCCTTCGTAGCTGAAATGGGTGGAGCTGAGTTCAGGTACAACGCCATAGTTTAGGATATCCGAGCGCTGGAAACACTCGCCACCGTTCTCGCAGGGATGCTGCTCACACTCATCGACATCCACCTGGCAGTTCTCCCCCTCATAACCTGGAATAACACCGAGTGGAGAGCAGTGAGAACTCTACACACAACCAGGCATTATCTCACTTCCTGTACATGCTCAGTTTCAGTCTCTTGGGTCAACTTTGAATAAAGTTTTTGTGCAATTAAAATGCAGAAAACGTGTGTATCATTTCAATGATATTGGATGTCTTGGACCTATCGCACGACGACAGCTGAAAACAGAACTGCGTTCAAGATTTATCACAACTTCCAAAAACAACATTTTACATGAGCTGGAACACACTATAATATTAATGCAACATTGCAAATTGTTGTTGTTGTTGTTGTTGTATTTCATCGTCAGCTATCAAACCCGTTTCAACTCGTTGAAATGTAACGTGAATGATTCCAACACCTCAGACACTGTCACATTCAGTTAATCACAAATTTGTAAGTTTACACTAAGTTTGTGATGAGTCACCTACCCGGCCAACAGAGGCAGCTGTACTGGTTGACACCCTCCAAACACGTGGCGCCATGCTGGCAGGGGTCAGACGCACACTCGGGAATATCTTCCTCACATTGATCACCAACAAATCCCGTCCCATCACAGTCACAGTGGAACCTGGGAAAGAGACATAGAACCACTTAATTTCACAACTTATGAACTTATGTTTTCTTAACTAATTCTAATCACACAGGTAAAGTAAGGGTTAATGTTTGGTTGAAGCTTTATTGTTGGGTTACAGTAAGGTGAGTTAAAGGCACGTCCAGATGTAATAGTTTCCAACACTGTGTCAGTTGTCTGAACGGTCCTGTTGCTCCCCATTGCTGGTCAGCGGTAGAAGTTCTAGAAGATTCTACCTTCATTCAGGTAGCTGTGAGGTGGCAACGGGCTTGTCTGTGACTGTGTGTATCTAGCTACAAAAGTCTTAACAAACATGCTTTGTTGGACAACCATGTCTTCACAGCATTAGCTTGAAATGCTATCCTGACAAAATCAAGTGAAACCCAAGAGTGCATACTGTGGACAGTGAACAGAAAGAGTTGAGTTCTCCAGTGAGTTTGTTATGCTGTTATGCCTTTAAGGTACGTCACACCACTCCTTTTGCTGTGGAAATGACTTTAGTGGTACAATGTGAACTGAACTGTTCCTCAAGCCTTCTGTTCACGTTGTTGCATGTTGCAAGTTGTTACGCTTAGAATCTTTGTTCTAGACTGGATTTTAGGTCAAGGTGAATGATTGAGTGAGGAGGTACTGTTGAGATAAGTTAGGTTAGGGTTAATGTTAGCATGAAGATCTATTGTCAGTTTTACCCAAGTTTCTGTTGGGATGAGAACATTTTGGTGAGCATAAGGTACGGGCCCGGGCCAGGAAGGGTTCATGTTGGGATGAAGACTTAATGTCAGGTTAGTGTAAGGTCATATGAATGTAAGAGTTCATTTAAACTTCCAGGAAATTAATTTAAGGCACAATCTTTCACAGTCTTTGTGTTTCTGTGTGTATGTAATCGTACCTATTAACCCCATCAATGCACTTGCCCTCATTCAGACACGGCATGCTGGCACATTCGTCGATGTTGACCTCGCAGTCGAGGCCCTGGAAACCTTCCATGCACTCACAAGTGTACATGGCGATGTGATCGTGGCAGGTGGCACCATTCTGGCAGGGTTGCGCCTCGCACTCATCGATCTCCGTCTCACAGTTAATCCCTACAGGGGGTGGCAGTGAGCCAAAGCGTCAGATTGACAACGTGCCTAATTATCTTAGCACGTACAGATTCAATGCAATTACAGTGGTGCTGTCGGGAGCCGGGCTGCAGACGGACCACAGCGATGCAAAATAAAGACACTTAAACACAACCAGACTGCCTCGTTGCTGCACTATAGGAAACGGTATAGGTATAGAGAAAGCCGCTAAAAAGGTCATTGACTGGCATCGCTAACTAGCATAGTCAGCATAGAAGTAACATAAACCTTCAATCTGGGTAAACATGAGATCTAGATTAAGGCCCAACCAGATTAATCCTCAACAGTCTCCAAGCAGACCCTACTGACCCCACATTCCTGTCCCTCTTTTCAATCTGGTACAATGGACTTGTCCAACCTCGTCCAACCTTGTCCGCACAGATAAACACATGAAATGTCTTTTAATGGTCACAAACATAATTTCTGAAGTGGTATGATGTGAAAGGATTTGCTATTTCCATATTTATGTATTTATTGGACAATTTTATGTCTTTTCTGGACTAATGAGCCCCGAGGACATGTTTTTATTCGGAGTCAGAAAATCATCTGAGCTATTGTTATATTTTGGGCACTATGGATAAGAACCCAAAGCACATAGATGTGAATCCTGTCAGTACACCCAACCAATAGGTCATTCAGTAATCAGATCTTGGAGCAATGAACCTGAACTTGCTCCTGATGCTTCTTGCTGCTGCTCAACAGGAAACTTGAGAGAAAGCTGCTAAAAAAAGTCAATGACTGGCATTGCTAATTTGCATAGTAAACATAAAAGTAGCATTACCTTCAATCTGGGTAAACATGAGATCTAGATTAAAGCCCAACCAGATTAATCCTTTACAGTCTCCTCGTAGACCCTACTGACCCCACATTCCTGCCCCTCTCTTTCCATCTGGTACAATGGATGTGCCCAACCTTGTCCACAGAAATGTGAAATGTCTTTTTGGGCCACGACACTGGAAATGCTTGAACAACATGATTTAACAAGTAAAGAATTATTTCAGTATTTCTGTGACTTATTTTCTTATTTTCAGGACTCCTGAGCCCCAAGCACGCTTTCTTTTTAGGAGGAGGAAAATTCAGTGTCTTGGCCATTATTACATTTTTGACTCTGGCTTTGGTTATGGATAGGAAATCAAAGAACATATATCTGGATACTGTCAAAACACCCAACTAATAGGTCATCCAGTCGTCAGAGGGTTTCACTGAGTGACCAACTAAACCTGAAATTGCTCCTGATCCTATGTCAACCCTGCAGCTGGACACTTACAATTTCTGCCAGCAATGAATGAATGTGAGTGTGAATGGGTGTTCAAGGTGAATGTGCTTTGAGTACCATTGAGGTAGAAAACTGCGATGAAAATGCAGGAAACTCTATGAGCTTACCTTTAAAGCCTGCAACACAGTCACACTTGTAATGATCCACCTCATCCAGACATGTCCCGTTGTTCTGACAGGGGCGGGAGGCGCACTCATTGATGTCCAAGTCACAGTGGTAGCCTTGAAAGCCAGGCACACAGAAACACTGGTAGGCGTTGACGCCATCTTTGCAAATGGCTCCATTCTGACAGGGCTCAGACTGGCATTCGTCTATATTCTCCTCACATGATGTCCCTTGGTACCCGGCAGCACATTGACATTGATGCCCAACATCAGGGAGGTCCACACAGGTCCCACCGTTCTGACATATCTCCTCTGAGCAAGTGGTCACGTTCTCTTCACAGTATTCCCCTCGCGATCCAAGGGGACAGTGGCATGAATAGCCATTGACACCGTTGACACAGTGCGAGCGGACACCTTGACAGGGGTTGCTCTGGCACTCATCTATGTCCTGGGTGCAATTGAGGCCAGTGAAGCCATCTGGGCAGTGGCAGGTGAACTGGTCGGTCCCGAGGATGCTGGTACAGTTGTCGCACGGTCCCAGAATACAAGCATCATAAAGCTCATCGCAGTTTTTGCCCATGTACCACACCGGACCTTTGGGACACAGGCACACGTAGTCTCCCAGGTGGTCCAGACATGTGGCACCATTGCTGCAGGGAGACGACAAACACTTGTCGGCTGCTGCTGTGCATAGAAAACCTGGAAATAAATGGATATAGTCTCAATGAAGACACAATTTACTGTATTTAAACACAAAATATGTCTTTGTTTCACACGTCTCTCTGTTATGGATGGAAACAAAGTCACAACTTTCTTTTTCATGATCCAATTTTAATTTTATTTTAACCACAGACAAGACAATACCCATTGGACCGGAGTTGAAACCAATAACACTGCACTAGAACTAGAAACCAGTATGCACTAAAAACTAAAACGTAAAAAGTTGTTTGTTTTACTGATGTTCTGTTGTTTTATGTCAAATTCTCTCTTT
>JBBMJM010145094.1:0-11186 GCA_037832705.1 Centriscus cristatus
AATGGACAGACCTTCTCCTGAGTTTGTGAAATAAAATCATTAGCCATACAAACTAGATTGTGTGTGTGTGTGTGTGTGTTTGGGAGGTGTGGGGGGGTGGGGGGTGGGGTTGGGGGCTCAGTAGTACTATAGTTCTTCTGCAGCTAACTGAGGAGAATGTGACAGTTATGTGCAGTCATTAGCTGGATACTTCCTGCTGCCAGGGATTTCTTGCATGTTTGTGGTTTTAGTCAGGAGACGGCAGGACAATATCACATGAAATCCACGGTTTCCCCTCCAGACTAGAAACCACGGATGAATTCCAGTGGTTTATATGAAGAAATTTTTAAAAAAATCAAAAAGACAAGTGTTTCAGCTAATGTCTGGTTCGACTACATGAACACAACTACTTGAACATTTGTCTTTTACCGTTGACTTTCAACCTCAGAAATAATCCAACCGACATATGCAAATGAGTCGGGACTTTAGAAAATGTTTTTTTATTGTCATCGTTATTTGGAGGGACAGGCTGTCAAAATGGCTTAGATGAAAGAAACTGTTCTGAAACAGCAGGTTAAAGTGTGAATATGTAAAAAATAAAGCAGCTTTGTTTGCTCTGCAGGACCATTCAAGCAGAAATATGTACAACACAAAGGCAAAAAGTAAGACACGTTTCTTGAAATCATAAAAAAAAAGCTGTACTGTAATACATTACATTGATAAACACTCACTGTTGCCATTTCTTCATGAGAATCAATGTTTTATACAAGAGCAACAAATGTTTGTCTCCAGAAATTAGTGCCCTAGCTCTTCATGGCATTAGAACATGTATTGGATGGATTTCAACGTAATTCAAAAGGCAAAAAAGCGAATAATACATTTCCGATGTGCACGCTGCACTTTTCAAAACTATACAATTAATCTGAACAAGTTAACAAACAGGACCTGCATGCATCATTTCTAAAGGGTCCAGAAAGGCTGTTTAAACAGCAGTAGAAAGGTGAGATATGTACATCCACTCCCTCATGTCCCGTGACTGTTTCACACTGGTGACAGGTGAATCACCTTTGAAAAAGGTATTGTTCTAGAATTATTGAGGCAACGCTTCATTTTGCGGGTTTTGTGTGTGTGTGTGTGATAAAAATTGTATAATATATGCAGTTTTTATCCACAAAAGCCCAAGACGTTTTAATTCATTATATACTGTAACCCAAGTCACAGACTTCCTAACATTGCAGAATACAATCAAATTGATCTTTTTAGTGGCATTTTGCTAAGATATTGAATCATAAGACCACCCATGAAAAATACTCCAGAAAGCTAGAGAGCGATCACCTTCATACATTTCTCTATATTTCATATATTACAAAGGTCGTTCCCCCGATTGAAAATTACTCATTTTGCTCTCTTAATAAAATATTCAATTTGTCAGTGATTTAGAATTCTTTTGTCATCCTACATAAATTATTAGTTACAAAATATTAGTGTCATTTTCTATGGTTACATTATAGGCAGAAATACAATAAACCCATAATTTAGTTTCAGTGATTAGGGAGATTCCACAGTTTTCAGTCCCAAAGCTCAAGTGGAAGCACTGTGCACACGCCACCGGCAGGCATGGCTCCCCTGATACGCAGGCACATCCAGTAAACTTCGCCCAGCCCGTTTTATTGCCCAAAATGCTTTAAATTAAATAACGAAATAATGTCATAATAAATTACCGTGTAAGAGAATAGATATTAAATACTTTCCGATGGACATCCTGGCGTCCATTTTTCCCATAGCAATGCTGAAAATGTGATATGGGTAAAAAAAAAAAGAAAAAAAGAAGGTGACAAAAAAGGAAAAATGAAGGAAGGAAGATTGCACTTTCAGGTGGAAATACCATCCCACAGTGCTTCTCGAGTGAAAGTTTAGCAGAAATAAATAAAATAAAATCATAAAAGGAAATAATTTAGAACAAAAGTAACACAGCTATAGCTTGTCATGGTATGAGCGTGATTTCTTGTTACCCACCGCATAAATAGAACTCCATAATTTATCGCTGAACTGTTGAATCGACCCCATACAACCAAAACAATGCCTATTCATAGTTAATTATTTTCACAGATAAAGTGCTGATCGAGGAGCTTTCAGAGGGATTTTTTTTGTCTGTACCATAGAAGACCCTTGGGAAAGAGCTTGAAGAGAGAAAGTCCGCTAGCTTCAGGATTCAACGCAAGAAGGACCCGCCCGACTCGCCCCTCTGGGATTTTGGCTGAACCCGGAGGACATGAAGGGGACGGCGTTGCAATTTGACTTGGATTTCATATGAAGGCAGAACCATGCCCATCTCAGAAATGGTCACCACACATTACCTCCAAAAAGCTAGAAAAAAATCCCTGAGGTGCACATTCAGCTGTGTTGCTTCTCAACCTGGCCCCAAAGAGGGTGGTGTTTCCTGTTACACGTGCGGTTGGTGATTTCGGTTTGGTTAAAAGAGCTTTCTTAGGAATTGAGAGCATCATTGGTGTCCGGGGGCCTGGTGTTTGATCATTGTTCTGTATCTTTTTTACCACTCTAGCTGCCATCGCACACAGCAACAACCCCAAACTGCTTTGCTAACATTTTGAAGGCAAGTTTGGATTTTAAATATTTGCTAGGCATGAAGGAAATCTTCGTCTTCCCCTCGATTTCAAACATGTTGACATCTTATGTGCATGTACAGTGCCCCCCGCCCCCATCCCCCTCTAAACCACCTTTTCCGTTACAATGTCCACAAACGCTCAGGTTCTGTCAAACTTTCACAGACTCCATCACAGACAATTTCATGGCTTCCTCCAACAGCTGATTGTCTGCAAATGTGGCAGGGGGCTCTGGGACGGACTCTGAAAGGCCAATGAGCGACTCCAGGAGGCAGGTCCCGGGGTCGCTGGCCGCAGGGAGGCTGGGGTAACTAGGCAACTGGAACTGAAAAAAGTTGTCCATGTGTTCGTACTCCTTGAGGGAGTTGTAGAGCGAACTGGGCCCTAAGCAGGGGAAGCCGTCAAAGAACTCCAGGTCGGACTCTGAGGAGAGACTCAGGTCCATGTTGTAGCTTGCTGACCTGTCAATGGTCGGGGAGGGCGTGTGGGGCACGCTACTGCTGTGAAACAGGCCGTTCCCTTGGTTGGCGTTCTCGTCCAAAAGTTCTGAGATGGCCGCTGCTCGATTGTCTGTGTGGTCCTCTGCAGAATTCAACAGTGCGACGTCTATATTGTCATTTTCATCAGCGAAATCCACCATGCTGAAGCTGCTAAATGCTTCTGTAGACAGATGCTGCCTCTCTTGCTGTTGATCTGGGCAGACGGTTCCTTTACCGGTGTTATCTCCACCGTCCCTGCTGCTTCTCGAGCAGTTCTCAGCATCACTGAAACTGAGGATTCGGCTAAGGCCTTTCTCGTCGACATCGAGCGGGCTGCGGTGCTCACACAGGCTCCCGCCGGCCTCCGAGTCCTCGCTCTGACCTGAAGAGTCTGATAAGTCTGTCATATCACTGCTGCAGCTGTTTTCTCCGGCTGCCACCAGCTCGGGGCTAAAGGGAAACGAGGGCACTGAGGGTACGGGGGGATGCGCAGCCTGAACGGGTAAACCGAGAGGGGTGTGACGGTTCGTCTGCGACGCGTTCTCCTCCTCTTCTGTGCCGGACTGCTCCTCCAGCCTCTTCTCCAGGTCCAGCTTCATGATGGTGTGGATGTAATGCGTCTGCACCCGAGTGGAGTTGAACTCTATCCGACCCTCCGTGTTCCCGCAGCCGTCCTTAGTACAACCGCACGGGAACGAGGAATGGTCCATCTATCAGAGACGGAAGGGAGCAGTTAAACATTAGTAGAACACATCACAGACTCTGTCCAACGTGCTTTCTTCTGATTATTGACAATTTGAGGCGTACCTGACACTTGATGCCGGCCAGGCTGCAGCTGCAGGTCTCTGGCTCGCAGAAGCCCTGGCAGTCGCAGCCGCAGTGCTCCCTCGAGATCCTCAGGTCGTGCAGCTGCCTCTTCTCCTCCTTGTCAATCTTCTTGACACCAGCTGCTTTCAGCAGTGCATAGCGGCGTTTGGATGGGTACGGCTGCAGGAAAGAGCCCTCCTCCAGGTTGGCTCCGCTAATGTCGATGTCTTGCTCAGGGATGTCGTCCACAGTCAGTCGCTCAGCCTCCTCGCTGTCCTGGGTTCCGTTCTTGGTCAGCTGGAGAGAATTACAAAGGATTGTTGGTCCATTGGGTTCGAGTGCAATGATCTCCGTAATTTTTTTCACATCCTGGTCCACCACATGCTCCTGCTACTCTGCTCACCTTCAGTTTGAGAGCCTCCAGCTTCTCTTCCCTGAGTCGGTTGAGGAGTTTCTCTCTGCGTAGGAGACGCTGCTCAACCGCAAACTCGGCAAGCGTGTAGGTGCGGTGCGCGCTATGCCGCTGCATCATGCCCAGAGTGCATCCTCCTCGACTGGGAACACTCGTGAAGCCCTGGCATCGCGGAAAGAAGAAAACGGACACCTGGTCGAATGTCACATTGGCCCGACGTGCCCGCTTGGATTTCTTAAGGATGGATGTTGCTGTGGAGGAAGAAGAAGCAGGAGAATAAGTCTTCATTTGCTTGAAATGGCCACTAGGTGGCATGATACCCCACCAGTTAACCCCATAACCCTCATAATGTGTGCGGCAAAGACAGTAAAAACGACACCCCTTGGATTAATCGCCCTACTTCTTAACCAGACCTTATTATGCACCCAATTAAAAGACACTGCTAACACGAGTCCGACACACTGTCCTGTAAAGTGAAACTTTGACTACACAGAATCCACCCAGCCTCCACTCGCCCTCCACCGTGTGACAAAAACCACCCAGCCGAGGAATTTCCCCTTGTGGAGGAAGCACAAGCGGAACTGCCAGGATCACAAACTAGTGATGCTTGACGCCTCCGAGAGAAGCGGGGGTAGGTTTTTGCCCACGCCGCCCCGCAAGCAGACAATTCCCACAAATAGCAGCCGGTGACAGGAGTCAAAGGTCCCCTCCGCGAAAAGACATTCGCAGAATCCAGAGCAACCGGGACGTCGGCCGATACCCAGACAAAAACAACAGAACCGTACAGGAACCAAACCAGAACCATATGTGGGATCACGACCAGCAACTGTTCAAGCCTTATTATAAATTCCACTTCCTACACTCAGGAATATTCGACAGGATTTAGAAACCCGTTTTTTCCTTTGCTTCAGCTGCCAAAGTTCATGAAGGGATGATAAAACGCCACATGTGTTGGGCATTATCATAATTATGCGGTGGGAAACTCCTCGTAGATCTACAGTCCTCCGCCACGGAGCTTTCACGTCTTGTACACTGCCCTCCAAATGATAAGTGAACCTCAGCGGGAAGCTCTTTACACCTTTATGGCGACAATCACTAAAGGGACCACAATGGGTGTTTTGAAAAGTTTCAGCCTTGTGTCCATCCAGTCCAGAAGACACAGTGTCTACATTGCTCATGCAATCTTCTCTACCTGCTGGGTTTGCGTGCCACTTCTTCTTGATTGTCCTCACTCTTTACATACCCGGCCGCTTTCAGCACCTGTGCTGAACTTCAGACAAGGCCCTGTGTGTTCTCAGCTCTGGCAACCTGCCACACTACTCTTCCTGGCTCCGAGCTGCGCCATCCTGGAAACCTCAGAACTGTTTGCTGCCTCCACCCCCCTCCTCTTTCCCATCCCTCTTCGACCTGGCTGTCCCCTAAAGGCCAGTAGATGGCCCCACGTCCAGACAGAAGCATTCTTTAACAGCTTGTCACGAGGAAAGGTGCAGCTCTGTCTGTCTGCAACGCTCCGGAAAACAGGCAGAGCCAAGAGAGGCCGACGGTGCACGGTTTGATTGGCCATTTTGGCTCTTTAGGGCATGAAATCAAAAGGGGTATTCATCGCAGAAGTCAAATAATTTGGGCTCGTTTCAAGTGTTTCATAGGCTGCCAGCTGCCTTATAAATTCCTAAAGCTCTCAGTCTGTTTTATAGGTTTGTTATCAGAGCCTCTGAGGAGCAGTAAAGACAGGGCGAGGGAACACATTAAAAAGCAGCTTCTTCTATGATTTATCATTGTGGGAAGAAGGACACTCACTGTTGAAATTTGTTGCTGGGGAGCTGGGGTTGCTGGGAGTGGAATCCAGGGTGTCTGAGTAGCAGCTCTCCCCCTCCGAGTCCCAGCCGGAGCAGGCAGAGGAGAGGGAGGAGGGAGAGGGCGAGGAGTAGCACGGGTCCTCATGCACCTCCTCAAACTTCCTCTTGAGAAGCCCACTCATGGCGTCAATAATCTGCATGGAGGAGAAGAGGGAGGGGGGGTCGTTAGTGAATTATTCACACTCATTACAGCAAATTTGATCACAAAAAAAAAAAACAACAACTTTGCTTTATCAATCGACGACCAGGTCCTGTGCTCGGCCACGTGATCGGGCCCGTCTCCTGCCGCACTCAGCAGAGACAGGGCGTCAGCATGGCACAGGAAGCAATCAATCATGCCTTTTTGCATAAGTCAACAATTACTGGACCCTTAACCCTCTTCCAAATCCCATCAGCTCGGCAAACGCATTGATTAAGGAAAGGGCCAAGCAAGGGAGGGGGGGGGGCGTGACCAAATCATCCACATATTGTCGTTTGATTTCAGTCCTTCACAATTAAACATGAAGGACGGTGCAGGACAATTTGCCACTTGTCCCGTGTGACGTGGTCACATGCCCCTTATAGTAAACGTGTCCAGCTTCTTCTAGTCGACATGTTTTGTTATGCAACTATTGAATGCATTCTTTCAGCGCTCCCATGGGGTGGGGGGAGTGATGGGGGGGTAGTGGTGGTGGCTGCTGCTTCAGCGATAAAAACAATCAATCCTTTGAGAGGGACAGACAGGCAGAAAGAGACAGGCAAAAAGGGGGAAAAAAGATGATTGCCAGTTAAAGCTCATGAGAGGAACGAGAGCCATTTATTCTCCCATCTTCGAAAACATCACCTAATATCTGTGACATGTCTTCTGCTAACAAGCACGGCTGATGTCTTTAAAACGTACTCGAATCAATGAATAACACTCTGGAAGCTCGCGCAAATCACCGTCTCGTCTCCCCGGCTTCTTCCAGGAAAAGAAAAGAACAGAAAGCACTGGCATGAAAAATTAACACGCAGGATGAGACGTGAGGTTCACTGCTGGGGCCAGCTCACAGGTACGGGACAGAAACACGTCAAGCAGCTGTGACGGATGACAGACAACCTTCATCCCAACATCTGGAGCGTGTGAGGCGAAGCCGTACAAGACGGGTCATCATCACGGCTGAGCTGCTGCTAACTTAAACAGGAGGGCCTTTGGGAGGAAGACGTGACTGGGCTCATCTCCAGCATAGACACTCCCTGCTAAGACGCCAAACGGGACAGGAGACGTTTACTTTATCCGTAAAGAGATTATTTCACCACCAAACTGTGCTCAGCGTCACAGCCAAACCACTTACGGCTGCAGCAGCTTGAGCTCCTGTTTTAGTTATTTGCCCGGTGACACCTACAATTGTGTTACCGTGAAAGCGTCAGTAGGTCATTTCCTACAACAACACTTTCCTTTTGACTTCTTTTACACAAGAGTCACCATCACGGGTCACAGGCAGGTTGCAACCATGCCAGTTCGTATAAAGAACATGATTCAAAAAATTGCACGCAGACGTGCAGATCACGCAGCGACGGACTACAGGAACTTTAACTCCATGTGTGACCTGCATGCCTGGTTAATCTTATCAGGGTGTGATGCAAGTGTCAGCACTGAATGGGTGGGGTGGGTGTGGGTGGTGAATGAAGCTGGTGTGGAAGCTTCACTTTCAGAATGCAACAGGGAGCAATTATGCAAAAGCAGTCCTTCTCTTTGACAAGGATAAAGGAGGAGTTAAAGTCAAGGGCATGAGGCGGACACCTTTGTATAGGCAGAGACAGCTTTGCAGCTCTGTGTGTGTGTGTGTGTGTGTGTGTGTGTGTGTGCTTGCGTGCGAGGGGGCTGTCATTATTGCTGCAGTCAGATATTGTTGTCCCCTGTGCACATATGATGAATGAATCACCTTGCGATAGGTCGAGCCGGCTCATATTGTCACGGCAACAAACACAAACAGGCTTCCTGTACACGGCGACCACCTCCTCACAATGCTGAAAGACCATTATCATTGACCAGCTAGTAGTACAAGCACGTTGTGCAAATTAGCTTGATACCTCATGGGTTGTGGTGCACAAAATATCATGGATCTTAATGCCACATCACAGCAAGAGACAAGGAACGTGCGCATGTTAACCTTACATTCTTGCTGTGGCTTGTACCCCACAGTTCACCATACAAAAAAAAATAAAAACAATGCTGCGAGGCGTCCTCAAGGGAGTGTGTAGCGCCAGCTAAGCAAAGTCTTTTTAATTAAAAGCTGCAGTGAGCCAGAAGGAAGAGAGGTGTGTGTATGTGTGTGTGTGTGTGTGTGTGTGTTGGGGGGGGGCAGTGGTGTCAGAACTGGGTCATTGTCTCTTGACTGCAGTCTACCTGACACATTGATTTGTTAATCCCGTTCAACGGGCAGAAACAATGGGGAGAGGTTAATCCTGGCGAGGGGATGGTTTCTGTCAATCTGGAGATTCTCAGCCTCTGCACCCACCCAAAGGGGCACAGAGAGCGGATGGAACGAGGGACTGGGGGGTAAAAACACAACCAATGTGCACTCATTTGCAAAAGGGTGTGTGTTGTCAGGAGAGCAGCGCAAGTGAGCGCCTGCTCGAAACAGAGAGAGGATGTGATCGGACAGCAGAGCTGGAGAAGGAGCACAGCATGTTTTCAATGCGCACTAAATTATGCATCACTGTCATTCCATCAACCACACACAGGCAGGCAGATAAAGGACGCTTCCGCTGAGGCGCCAGTAGTCAGAGTTGGGAAGATAAATCTCCAGCTTGAAGATTTGTCGCCAGAAGCCCTGCTGAAGCTTACACCAGACGCAGAGTGATGTCAGTCACCGACGACACAGACAAGTACCGGCTGATAGTATTACTAGTGTTACTACTAACGCAGCTTCAAGACTGCTCCTCTTACAACGTGCCGGAGACCGAATGAAAAATTACATAACAATGAAGAATAACGCCTACCTTCAATTTTTCTTTCCTAAAATTCACAGTGGATGAGCATTTAGGTTATAAAAGAACTGGGTTAACCATATTCAAAACTTAAATCCTCTAAGAAAATGATTATGCATCCTTCCAGATTTTTTTTTTTTACCTGGCACAGCCTGTTCAAACTGCACTGATCTGCCCCAAAGCCCGACACGACAAGCTACAGTTGACTTTGCCCCCTTACGCTGCCTGTCCACCCCCTTTGCAGCTGATAACAGTGTGTGTGTGGGAGTGACAAGTTTGCACTAATCTTAGCCTAGCGAAAGCGTTTACATGGCACTCTGACAACCCTGTGCAATGTCTCAACGACTGACTGACAGACTTGAGTGCTCATAAAATGTGATAATGATGAGCCCGGGCCTCCTCCTGCATGTGCCCGGGGAGCCTGATCCCTCGACGTATACGGCCCCTCTCCCTTCCAGCTCTGTCTCTGAGAAGATGGAGGTAATTGATCGGAGCTACCGGGGGTGACGCCGTGCTGAATTCCAGCTCAGGCACAGCTGGTGAAACACCGGCTCGCTTCTCAAGTCAGCTGTGACTCAGAAGCGCTCCACCTGCTGGAACACGGCAGGGGGAGCTCCTGTTTTCTCCTCTATGAGCCTGTTGTTCTCGCTGTCGGGCCAAATCTCGCTGTGACTGTGCCACAGAAACATTCTGTTCTACTCTGCCTCGACCCGTGCGCACGCTGATTCCAAAAGGGAGACGTAGTGGGAAGAAGGAGGTAGGATTGGACAAAACAAATAAATAATGTCATGTCTCCAAGCCACAGGAATTCCACTCTGGCAGCGCCACTCTTGCTGTAATAGTGGGAGAAGAACACAGTCTCAATCCAACCCAGATGTGTTTTCTACGGCGAACCACTGGAAAGTCCTACTCTCACAAGGCAGGAGAGAGAGCAAGAGAGCGAGAGAGAGAGAGAGAGCTCAGACCACCTTTCCACAGCCACACCTGACCTGACAGGGCATTAGCTTGCACGTGGACCTCACATGCTGTCATTAATCTGCTATGCGGGCCGAGCCTGACTCGCCTGCAGGAGTCAGTGTGCGAGCGCGTCATGATATGCACAGTGTAAAACCAAAAATAGAGTTTTCAGCTGTAATCTTGATAACGAGCTGATTCCCCGTCTTAATGAAATACTCTGCAGGGAGAAGAACTGCGCTTTTCTCTCAAGAGAGATTTGCACGGCTCAGGAGCTGTGTGGAGAATTAAACAGCAAAGTTGAGAAAATCTCTTAAATTCCTTTGCATAACAGTCGACTAGCTTCGAGCAGCTTTATGTGTGTGTGGATTTGAGTGTGTGTTGGAGGAAGGGAAGAAGTGGTCGAGGGTTCAGAGGTTATGCTATAGTCTGGAGACAGGACAAAGCAGATGGGAGCTCTCCACAGCTGTGCAGGGGACCATCAGAAAGGACCCCCACCACAACCTCAAACCCTCATGCGTCCCCCCGCCCAGCAGAAAAGACTGGGGCCATCCTGCAAGACCGAAAACGCACAGGCAACCTTATCTGAACCCAGATACTGAAGTGTGTGCGTGAGCTTCCTGAGGTTGTGAAACAGACACTGCAGTGCACAGGAAGTGGTCATCCACCTTATTAATGCTGCTGCCTGACATCTGCAGGCAACAACATCAACAGGACTCGGACTCAGGATGGCGTTTTGTCTGCTACCTGGACAGGAACTCCCAGATTCAGAGCAATTCAGAAATAAGGTTTAAAAAAAAAATGTGATGACGTGTGATGCTGCACGCTACTGAGAAAGCGGAAGAAATGCGCAGCATCAAGTGAAACATAGCCTCTGTGTAAACAAAGGATCACCGAGCTCTCAGTAGCCTAATTCCAGAAAACATGATTCCAGAAATGATCCGGGTGAGGTCGCGCTAGAGACGATTAAATTGAGCCTTACACAATAAAAGCCTCCCTACAGTGTCCTTAAATGTACCGAGGGCATCAGAATTCATTTGATCGTGTTAGTAACGAGCAGCACCGTGGAGTAATTAAGGTAATACTAATTTTAAAAAAAGAGTACAAAGACGAGCTTGTAAGT